>JBCFXI010000414.1:0-167236 GCA_038496175.1 Ampulex compressa | reverse complement strand
ATATAGATATATATATATAGATAAATAGATAGATAGATAGATAGATAGATAGATAGAGAAAGATACATATATCTAACTGAACTTCCTTGTCCAATAAGTTCCATAGTCGGCGTTTAAGGGTGTTCATAAATCCAATGCTCACTTTCGGAATGAGGCTCGTTGTCCAAGGCTCTGGGCGTCTAGAACGGACCCTATAGTCGACGTTTAACGACATTGAATGGTCGAATGCGCTTGCTCGGAATGGCGCTTGCTCGCGGCCCAGCTGCCTCGAACCGCATCCTGATCCGCGTTCTACGTCCAGGGAATTTCTTGGCGCAGAAAAGAGGAATCCTCCGTGGATGCACTCACTAGGGCGGATGCTCGACGAATGGAGCGGAGAATTCGCTGTATCGCCCGCTCTAAGGCGGACCATACGAGGGTAATAAAGTGCACCGATTTTTCGCGATATTCGCGAGCAGCGGCCGGCGTGGAAGGGTTTAACTGCACATTACTTGGGAATCGCCAACGATGCGCACGTTTATCCCCGTTCATGACGAGCACAATGTTCAGAAACGGCGACACCGAGTTGCGCTGTAATATAATTCAACCACGTGTCCGGTCGTTAATGGCTGAGCTCTCGAGCGCCATTTGACCCCGTGGCTGCCAAGGAACGATGTACAATTTCTGCTTACATAGATTACATTCCCGATGCTTCTCAAAACGAAATATGTTTCACATCCCGATGTAAGTCCTCGAGCTTACCTCTGCACTCCAAGGGCGATAGAGTAATTTCAGAACAGACGCACCATATTTCGCTTTTTGTTCCGTAAAATTAAAAGAAAATCGATCGAAAGTGTAAATACAGTTTAATCATCGGTTAGAAGCGGTTTAATAAAATACACCGTTACATCCATAAAACCTTTGCAAAATAAAAGCCGATGTCTCTTGCCTATTTTATCCGTTCGTTCCAAAAGTAATCTAAAGCGCCATGAAATTTTCGATGAATACCCAATAAATGCTCGCCCAATAAACGTCAGAGTTTCAGAAAATTTATTTACAAATCACTCGCCTTTTCTCGAGTATTCTGTCTCTCTCAGATAATGAATCTCAGATAGTGCAAAGGGTTAGGCGAGGGCAGTAAACCGTCCCTCGAATCGACGACGCCGCGAGTGGAGTCCCGAGTGCCAAGGACCGGGTCAATGCCGAAGCGCCAGTCCCGACAACGACCGAGTTTTGCAGCTCAGCGCATTACGTACCGCCGAGAAATGAATTGGCAATGCCAGGCAGAAGGCGCCTCCTTCGCTCTTGATTCGCACGTGACCCAGGCTCAGCTGATCGTGAATGGTCGTTGGCCCCAGCGAGCCTCCGTATGTCGTTCCACTGCTTTGCTAAAACATTCGCGGGATTACAAGCACTGTAACGCTAGCGTGGGAGAATTGTTGGTATTGGAGCCGATCCTAGGTTGAATCATCCGTATATTTCGATACAGAAGTCAGTTTAATATTTTCCTCGTCTACGATGGCTTAAACAATTAAATCGACCGTTACTTATTCTCAAAAAAATTTAAGCGTGAAAATTGGAACTGCTCATCATTCAATTTTGACGATCAAGTTGTATATTGAAAAGAGACGATGCTTGATTACTGTTACGATTGGTTATATGCGTCCTTGGAAATTTTTGCGATTTTCACTTAGATGTAAATTGTATTACGAAAACTTTCGAGGGGTTTAAGTCGGCCATCGTCGAGATAAAAATATTCCGAAGGGACACTAACATAGAGAAGAGAAGATGGGACATTTTTTAGCGCAGAAACTATACTAGAAGAGAAGTATGCGAGCCGCGCTAGAGGTGTGGTAACGTACGACGGTGTCGAGTGACGGAGACACGCGCATCTCGGTTTCCATCCGAGAAGATATTCCGAGTAAAAGATGTCACCGTGCCTTTCTTGCGTTCGAGCGCACATACGTATAGCGAGCGTTTTATGCGAGAAGAAATAAATTTACAATGGCAAGTGAAAGGTATTCCCTCGATGTGCCATTTGCATATGGCCCCGTCTAAACCCCGCGAGTGACCGAAAGTTCCCTCACGAGACAACCAAGATTCGACCTACGATCAGCAGCCATTCGTGCGCTGCGACGATCGGAAAAAAAAGCGGCATCCAGCAGGCGAGACTAAATGCATCTTCCTTTATCTCACAAATCGTACGTGTTCCACCGTGCTCGACCAATATATCTCGCCTCCATCTCGGAGTTATTTGACTTGCTAATCCTCTCCTTCGTAATTATCCGTGAACATCTTTGGCTTCCATGCATAAATACATACGACCGAGGTGTGCATTCGGAAGAGAAGAATCGAATGACCCTCTATAATATATTCCTTTATCCATTTATCGCTCTATTCACCGTTGCGGTTGTTTATCCGTTCCAAACATTTCAAGAGCGTAGTGTTTTTTTCCAATGCAATTATCCGCGTATTCCTTCCTCGATTCCTTTACTCTTTTAAGCTTGCTTTATCGCCTTTTTCCAATTCCTATACACGGACCAAAATGATCGTAACGCAGTAGTTATACAGGAGGATTTATGTACGACTCTGCTCATAAATTCGCGAGCAATGAAAAGTCTTCGGAATTGCGTTGGCCAATCGGTTTGCTCGGTGTACATAAAGCTACTGCCTTCGAATATATTTGACTTGACAGACAGTCGCGCGAGACACGCGAGATTTTCTCCGTCTTTCCACTTGACCCGCTCCCAACCAACGGATCGTAAACCGCGGACGAGTCTAATCGTCGTTCTTGCACCAGCCGGAGCGTATCCCGCAAACGTAATTCCCGCCCACGGCTCGTAGCACTGTGTTGCACATGCAACTGCACCTCGTCGACCCTGGCCGGACAATGGAAAGTAACAAACCGGCGGCTTCATTTCTCCCGCCTACAACGATGTTAAACGAGCGCGGCGCGTACCTCGAAGCGTCCCTTTTTTTCTCCGCTGATCAATGGAAACTCCGCTCGGCCGTGGAGGATGCACTTTACGCAGAGGCGTCGGAATGTTCGGCTTATTCCATGCCGCGGTTGCTTCTCGAATTTTCGAGCGACGCGCATTAAGCGCCGTGGACGCTCTTTGGGATTTTGTGTATGTTCTATTATTTATAATATCTTTCTTCTATTATTTCTTTTTCTATTATTTATGACTAGCTGATTTCATGGTGATTTTTATATAGATTTTGCATTAGAGGAATATAGATTTGCTTACTTGGAAGAAAGTAGAGATCGTAAGAATTTTATTTCAAGGGGGATAGGCTCGCTTCGAAGTTATAATAGAGTAACCGACAGGTACTCGAATTTCGTAGGAAGCAGGTCTCAATCGTATACGTCAGCTCTCGATATTATAGATACATATATCCACAGACGGTATATCATGGATAGCAAAGTAAATCATAGATAGTGAAAAAAGAAGAAAGGATGATAAATCGAGCCAAAAGTATATCGCCAAGACTGGTAACACTAAATATTTCATAATACTCGGACAAGCGCTCTGAGCGAGAAGAGCGAATATCGCGCGATATTAATAATCTTCTGGACGTCTCTGGAAAAATATCGTCCCCGAATTTCCAGCGGGAGCCCAGGACCGAATTCGGGTAAAATCTCGGAGTCGTTGGATGCCTTCCTGCGCGCGACACGGGATGTCTCGCCCGTCAATTTGTATCCTCGCCAGACGAATGCACACACTGCTTTCTCCTGGTATCGTCCTATATGCACCGCGCTTCTGAAAAGTCGGGTAACTCGTTACGGTCGGCGAATATCTACGCCTGCCCCAGATTGGAGAGCGCGCCGCTGAAAAGTCGAGCAATCCGGCGCGGCGCCCCGCTCTTCCTTATTTTAAATTCCATTCCGGAGGAGTACGAAATTAATAATTTCGATGCCGCGGAGAGTATCGCGGTCACCTCGTCCGAACGCCGTCTCGTTCTTCTTCATTTTTGGGCCGCACGAAACCGCGCGCCTGCATCGGGACTCGTACATTCGACTCTGCGTTATTATTGCACGAGCGCATCGTTGAAGTATTCCGAGCGGAGCATCGATTTTCATCGCCATCTTACGTAGATCGTCATAACGCTTAGGAGCTCGATCCGGGAGATCTCGCATTTTGAACTTGGCAACGCGCTTCATTACTCTCCGTTATTCCTAGTTTTTTTTTAATTTTATTTGTATCTGTATTAGTACACACTTTATCTGCATTAGTAGACGGCTATTGGATGAGCTGTCGAAAACGAGGTGTTTGTCGCGAAATTATCGTCGATCATCATCCACCAATCGTCGTCAATTGTTAAATCAATTTCGGACTTCTTTCATATCGAGTAGCGAATATCAGTCAGTGTTATTCGCGAAAAATACACGGTGTGGCTAAACGTTAATAAGGATATTATACACGGAGTGTTACGAATACGTTTGTGGATTCGAAGTATTCGAAACCGTGACAAGTGGAAATGATACCTCAGAGCCGGATACAGGCGTAATGACTATTCTGAAATTCACGCCAAGGGATAACTCGCTTCGCGGAAAATTCCGCGCGCACGGGAAGCATCGGGACGTCCCTATCGGCGATCGATACGAATTTATGTTTCTCCGGAAAAGAAAACTATCCATTCGGGGGAAATTAGGGGGCAAAGTCGCGGAAGCTTTTGATCGACGATGCAGCATCGAGTTTTGCGGAGAAGGAGGAGGGGGGGGGGAGGGTGCCGACGTCGGCACTCCGTCCCCTTCCCACGAAACTCCCCCATTCGTCTTTGGTTTATCTACGGGCCCGTGCTCGCGGATTTGCATGGATCCCGGCGGTTCCAGGCGAACAAAATATTTTCCTCGAGGCGGTGCTCCCGGCCACCCATGGAGGCCATAACTTTCCAACTACACGATCGATGATGCGCGAAGCAGAAATATCCCGCAGTCGCCAGGAGCAACAGCTGTCGTTGGTGGACGGACAAATTTTTCCGAGGCCACCCTCCGAGGCGCGGGACACGCTATAAATCCGCGCGGCGACGCCCACGCCGCTCGTAATCGTCGCTTTGTGGTCGACCGCGCCGTCTGCCCGGTACGGAATTTTATCAATGGGCCCCGTTATTGCGAGAGAGGCGTCTACCAGCGATACCGGTGAATGAAGTCGTGCCTCAACTCGACCGTGAAGAGCCGACTTCTGCCCGACCTTCCTCCCAGCTCTTTTTCGCCGCCGTTCGCTGCACCTGATTCGCGTAATCTCGCGGGAAATGATCGCTCGCTTCCACCCTCCCCATCGCCGATTCCGCTCGGAAGCGTGCCGATAACCGGGATGCTCGTATTAGCGCTCATCGCTCCAACTACTCGGATAGACCGTTGACCGACGAGTGCGATTTGTTCTCGATATCAGCTTCCCCGCGAGATTCGATGTTTTGTCTGATATTAGACGGTACTTTGGATCGTGAATGTGTAACCAGATATCAGCTTCTTCGCGAGATTCGATGTTTTGCGTGATATTAGGCGCTACTTTGAATCGTAAATGTGTAACCAGATATGAGCTTCTTCGCGAGATTCGATGTTTTGCGTGATATTAGACGGTACTTCGAATCGTAAATGTGTAATACTTTTTAATGATAAAGCCTCGAATTTAGGGGAAAAGACTGGTGAAGGGAAAGCTGTACACCTGATACTTTGAAAGCGAGAATAGTATATGGATAATGATTTCTGAAGGATTTGGAGTGTGCTTTATGTATTTTAAGAATAATGTAGTTTCGATAGTGATGTAGGAGGTGCTTGGCGAGCATGCTTGGAATTATAAGGGAAACGGATTCGCGTAGGTATCTAATGAAAGTTTTGGGTGATCCTGTGATATGCGCCGAATAGGTGTGTCCCTTAGCGGCTGTTAAAAAGCGGCTCTTTAAATCATCGATTTGGAAAACCGCAGCGCCCCGATCGCCTCGTATCTGGTAGGTGAAAAAATGGTCGCGCCTAAACTGGTTATACCAGAACTAGAGTGAACGAGGGACGGAATATTTCTCACCGCTTAAATGTCCGCGTGAAAGCGCACGCGTGGCCGCCAATTAATAACATTTGGCAAATTTACGTTCTGCACAAAGTGAAGCACGAATTGCACCTTCGAAAAGGAGTGAAAAGAGACACGGTATGGCCAAGTTTGCCAAGTTGCAGAGTACATTAAGATGCCTCACGAAGCGACCGAATGTCTCGAGATAATTTTCCAGCGTACATTCCATCGATACCGGCGGAACCTTTCTCCCGCGAAAGAGAAAGGCACTAAGACGTATGCAACTATTATTAGAAAATCATCGAAACGCATTCGCAAGTCGATACATGGAAAACAAGCTCGAGAGGTTGATTTCGGACAACTTTGGACAAATACCACAGCGATGAGAAGGGGGAAAGTGGGGCGCGCGTTATAAAACTTCAAATTAAGACGAGATCGAGCAACGAGATACAACGCGGATTTTCTACCCGAAGAGCCATTCCGTACCGAGGCTCTTTGTATAAATCTCTCTCCGATGTTATTATCCCGCGGTAATTGCAGACGCGCTGTACGAAAAGTAACGAGCCACAATGGTCCTTTGTAATCTCGATGTTTCCGCTTGTAAACATACATTGGTTACGGCACAGCACGTATTTCCCCGTGGTTGCACCATGAACTTTTGTAATCCTCGATCCTGCATTCCGTATCGAGCAAGGGACATGAAATCGCCTGAGTATCCTTGAACGTCCGTTCCAGGCGCTCATTTTCAACGCGCAAAGCAACGCCTCTCGGATAGTTGCGCAACGGCGCATTAACGTAAACACGATATTGTGGATACCGAGTCGCGCAGTGCAACCGCGATATTACTCCGAGATCTGCGCTTTCGCATTGTACGCGCCTTGAACGAGATCGAATCCACCTTTTCCTATTCGTTAAACAGTATTTACAGCGTATTCTCGGCGCATATTCCCGTCGATTGCTCAACGCGGCATGCCTCGAGGCGGAGTCGAAGCTTGGTCGAAGCTCGATCGAGTAAAGCGTCATCCTCTTAATCTCTCTCGACTTTTTTTTTCGCGACACTTCGATTCATCGCGATAATAGTTAGCGCGATGCGAGAAGGAGCCTGGCACATTTAACTCGTCGTTCAATTAACGCGCGATAAAGGTCTAGGTTGTTCGTTGGCAGTGAGGTTCCGAGCGGCGAGGCCCAAAGTAATTTACCCCCGACCAGATGCACTCGCAGACGGTCGTTGCGTCACGCGTCTATCTTTCCGCCGAGTTTCCCCTCGACGGCCAGAAAAACCCGAACGGGACGCGTGTGCGAGCGGGACCGGTTGTACGGGACGTTTTCACTCGCTCGCGAACACCTACGTACATGCAGGTGCCTCGTATCCAGGCTCGAAGTGGATCCAGACATTCGCGCCCGACGTGTCTCCTTCCGTTATTCGTCTTTCGCCACTCGAAAGTGCTCTTTCTCCCGCGTCCGCGCTTCGCTCCCGCCTCGAACTCTCTCGCGCTGCAAATCAGCTCGAGACGAGGAGGGAAGCTAATAACGCGCTGAAGGAGAATTACACGGGAGGAGGGAGCTCGATTGGCGAGGGGAAAGTCGGTCCGAGCGAACCTGCCGGAAGACGGAGCAGAGTTCGCGAGTTCGCGTAGAGCGCGATTGGCGATTTGAACATTCGCGGCCCCTCATTCGAATTCCATCGTCTCGTTTTCGAGCAAGCGCACGAAGAGGCGCGGGCCGAGCCGATCGCGGAGGAAGAGGCACTCCTCGATTTTAATATATGTGAGTCGCGTCGCTCGGAATTTGGTCTGATGGAATACAGGATGTCGGTACTTGACGTGACCTGGGTGTACGCTGGGCACGATACGGGAAAGCGCTTTTTTCTTGGAAGCGTATTTTCTCCTTTTTGACACCTCCAGACACGCGCGACTCAAAGGAATATGGGCCGGTATATTCGCGCAGCAAATTCGCATGCTCGAGGAATTCTCATTAAATACCGTCGAGTATTTCATCTCGAGGAACGTTAAAAAAACACACACACACACACACAGTCTGAGAGGATTTAAAAACAACCGTCTCGTATTTCGTTGCGCTAGTTCCATCCTAGGCTGAAATAAAAAAAATCGCGCCTTCCCCTGCCCCCCTTTCCTGGATCTTCCATCAAATTCCAGGAGTGCCGCGGCGCTCAGCTCGGTTCTCCCGACTTTTCCAAAGGGCCCCAAGAATCGTGGACAAATCTCGGTGGATTAATTGAATGGTACAGCGGTAGGGTACGTGCGGGAAAAGAATAGGCGTTACCGGTGCAGCAGGTTGGACGTTCCAAAGCCGTCGAGGAGGTACACGAACCGTGGGAGATCGTATCGTATACTCTCTCGCCGCCGGAGAAAACGCCTTTGCCCGCTCGGCGAAAAGATTCCGCTGAAAGAACCCGGCGTTGTGATCTCGCGTCGTTTCGACCGAGCCAAGAAGGAATCGAGCTTTTTTTTCTTTCCTTCTTCTCCTCTCCTCGTCCGGCGCGTTGGCAAACCGTCGTGTAGAAACCGGTGGCCATCCGTTGTGTAAGAGCGACACGATTCCTCTCCCCCCCTCTCAGCGGTTCCACGGATCGCCGTGTGTACCGTACGGCCCCCCTACACGTGCAATTCTGTAGCATTGTATGAACAGGCACTTGTACCTACACCGCGGCTACCTGTGGCAACCTACTTACCGGCCCGCTAAGCTGCACCTACTGTGTCGCCTCGTTATTTTCCGACTGCAATAGGCGCCCGCGCTCGGCGCGTAAGAACGCGCATCCTCGCTCCGGGGGACTCTTTACGAACGATTTAAGGTCAAAGCTGAAGAGGTACGACGGCGTGGTGCAGAGGTGTCCGACCTTTTACCTTGCGGGAGTATGAGGGAAGACGAGCCGCTTTGAGCCGTGGGCAAAGTACACGGATGGGGGCTGATGAGCGAGGAGTGTCGAGTGAGATGATACTTGGTTTGGAGATCGATGTGGCAGGCTGGGATTGTATTCGTGGTATTGTTTGATGGTATGCTTGGATAGGATCTTGTGTTATTGGCGAGCTTGTGATTTTTTTTGGGTACGCTATTTATGATCTTCATGGACCACGCGAGTTATATTAGGTGTTGAACTTTAATTCCGTCGATGATAGACGATAGCTTGAATATTAATGTATTATCAGTCTTCTACGATAAAGCACTAATTTCGGGAAGAAAGGAACCGGTGAAAGCAAAGTTGTGCGTCTAACAATTCCTAGTGCAGTATAAAGAGACTTCGATATCCGCGCGAAGGATCCGAGTTCGAGTCTCGTCCATCGTCTCTGGAGAAATTCTCGTGCGATACGCGCACGGTGGCTTTGATGACATAAAATCCACGTTGGAACAGCGGCTCCCGGGCCAAGTGTTCTTAGCGGTTGTTGTCGGGAATTATGAAAGAGAAAGAAGGCCGGGACAAGCGGCGCGGCCGAATGTTGGATCTCCCGCGTGGAATGCAAAGTGCGCCCAGGGCGGAATTAAAGGCGGAAGTAAAGCGCGGGCGGGCGCATTAACGATTGCACGAATATTTCCAGCGTGGAGATAATCGTGGGAGGTCCCGGAAGCGCGCATTGTTTTAAGCCTGTAAATATGTCACGGACTTACCGCGGCGTAACAAAGCGATGCGTGGACACTGAGGAGGGAGGGAGAAGAGGGAGGGGGCCGAATATAAATCACGATTAACCCAGTGGCATCGAGCAGGGCCGAGACAACGCGAATGAAAACCGCCACGTCGAGTCGGGCCGATTAAAGATTTAATCGGGGCACTGGTCGCGCCTTCTATGCCGCATCCTAGAAGGCCACCTATGGAAGAAACGGTAATTCGACCGGCCGACATTAAGGCGAAGCGCAGAAGTCGCGATCGATGATTCCTGGTCGCAGCTCGCGTAGAGGAAAGGGGAAGTGCGTGCGCAAAAGTCCTCGCGCTTCCGGGATCGCGCGCGCTAATGGACGATAATGCTTATCGCGCGTATCGAAATTTCTTTCCTGCGAGAAATTAAGGGGAGTGCATTCGAACGGCGTGCCGCTCGGGGCGGGGGGAAAAAAATTTCCTGACGCGCCGCTCCACGGTCATTTATTCCCAACGACGACAATTTACCGGCCGCGTGACAAGAATAAAGCTGCCGGATCAGTGCGACTTTATTACTAATGGCGTTTTCAACGACGTTGCCACGGTAATGCGCGCGCGGCCAACTCGCTTTCAGGGCGCTTTTTCGCGCAAACGGGAGCAGGGCGCCACGCCGAATTACCGCTAAATGTCTTAACATCCCGGCTTTCTTTGCCTCCTGGAGGACTCCGCGGTATAATAACGTCCCTTTCTGGATAATGAATATTACGAGAGCGTTCCCTCTGGGTTTTTACGATAAGGGCGGGCAGCGCGAAAACCGGCAGGGACGTCCTTTCGCCCGTGCAATCGAATTCACTTCGAGATGTACGATATAATATTGGAGGGGGAGACATGGAGGCTTTCTGGAATTGCGGGAGTATAATGCTCTCCGCGATTAGGAGGATTCGGATCCTCGAAGTTCTCGGGCTATATCCCCGCCGAAATAAGGGTGCCTCGTGGCGCAGTGCGTGCATCTGCGGCACGTAGTCGCGCCGATTAGAGTAACGATGCAACGATTACGACTAAGCGCGTCGAGTAATTACGCGATTATCGGCATTGTCGGCGATTACACGGCAATTGAAGCGGCTTAACTCTTCCCGCGGTTTGCAATTTCACCGTGAACGCGCCAATGAAAGAGAGAAGGAGGGGAATTCGGAGAGGGAGCCGGAGAACTCGGCCGAAATTCTGCGCGAAAATTGGACGTGTCTTGGAGGCCCGAAGGCAGGGACGTTTACCCATCGGATAGCGATTATACGTAGCTCCGTCCTAGCTCCTCGCTTCCCGAGGAAGACGATTCTGCGAGGCAACCCTCGCGAGGAGCCTCGCTATAACCTCGTCTTGCACCTCGCGAGAGCCCAAACACGAATAATTTTCTTCCATAGTACAAGTTTCCTCGAGTAATGCGAATGAAAGCATTTGGAGGACGAATTGCACAGGCTGAAAAGATATGTGGAAATAGTTGTAAACTTCGGAACGCCGATTCTTCGCCAGCTACCGTAAATTAGACTTTGGGTAATTAGGCTAAAAATACGATCGAAGGTCGGCCTGGCTCATCGAGGATTCGCGGAAAGGCAACCTTGCGCGTTATCTTAATGAACCCAGCGTGCTGCTCGAGCAATGCGTACTTTAGATTTATGATGCAATGACCGATAACCGGCGGACTTCGACTAAACTAATGTTTCGAGCTATCGGCGCCCGCCGCGAGTCTTTGCCGATATTCGCGGCGCTCCAACCTCCGGCGCAAAGTTCTCCGGAAAGCTAGGGCGCGAGGCAATGCCGCAGGAAGCATGCCGCGCGATACTTCGGAGAGAATGCTCGATCCACGTACCGCAGCCTTCCCTTTTGCACGAAATTCGGCAAGATTAGTTTGCGTATTAAAGGGTTTGCGGAGCGTCGCGGTGCTCGTTGTCGAAGGGAATTATTCCCGGGGGCAGGAGGGAGAGGCTCTTAGTCGGGCGGGGACCTTGAAAATAGGGGGCCGATTCGGTATGCGAGTAACGCTCGCACGTTTTGTTCCACGAGAGTGGAGAAGGAGGATGGAAGGCGAAGGTGGCGAAGTTGCTGCGGAGGCGGAGGTGTCCATGTCGGGAATGCCCTTCTCCTCGTATTATAGTCGGCTAGAATGCAATAGCGGAAGGACAGTGGAGGTAAGGAGGACGAAAATAGAAGGAAATGGCCCGGCGAACGAGAATAACCGCGACAAATCGAGGAACAAGGAGGGCATAAAGGCGGAGAGAGAGAGAGAGAGAGAGAGACTGTGTTACGCGATGCCTCGTTGGAAATAAAAGCGAAGGAAAATCGTAAACTGAAAAAAAACACGAGTAATTATAGCCAAAAGACAAAGGAAGATAGGAAAATGAGGACAACAGAAAAGTCGTTGAGTTATAAAGAACAAAGTCAGTAGGAAACGATCTTAAGAAAATAAGGACTTTAACAAAACAAGACACGGGAAGCGAAGCGTACGTAAGTCAACAAAAATCGTCTCTGCTCGAAAGCAGAGAGAAGCGTCCAGCGATGTCTCGATGGAGATATAAAGAGAAGAAGGGCGTGAAGTGGAAGGCGACAAGAAAAGGATCCATGAGGAAGAAACACGCGAGAAGAAGAGTATAACGGTAAAGGGCAAAAGAAAAGGTGCTTAGGACAATATTCGAATAGAGCGAAAGTTACCGTGAAAACGGTGGACTTACCGCTGAGAACTCTTTTCCTTCCGTATTATGGTCGTAAACGGCGGTACGAGTAGTGATAATAAAAAAAAAATCCCCGAGAACGAGGGAGAACAGCGGTAGCAAAACGGGGAACGAGGAAGTTTCGACAAAAGATCTTCACGGCGGCGAAATCCGTAAAGCTGCGTGGAAGCGCGATGCCTCGTTGAAGATAAAAAGGAGAAAAGGGGCGACGAAGAGCCGTGAAGCGGCGAGAGACGAGAGGAAAGAGGACGCGCGACAGGAAGGAACACGCGGAACTAACTATTGGAAGAAACCTACGTCCACGCGATAAGCGAGGATGGCAGGCGTAAGAAACGGCAGAATCAAAGAAGAAAAATATACGCAATCCCGCCAGCCTTCTCCTTCCTTCCATTCGCCATCATCAACAGCTACGTCATACGCAAAAATTGCCCGATAAAACTCAGTAAGAGGAGGGGAAGTTCGAAACCAAATTCGACTCGAGCACATCCCTACGTTTACACGTTATACCGCCGTAATATCGGAGTCTGGCGATATTTAACGCGATACACGTTCCTCGTAATCTCCCCTGGCCGCGATGGGGAAGCAAAAATCTGGAGCAGCCGGGAACGAGAAAGAGGGCGGCCCTGACAAAGTGGTCAACTAGGAAATATCGAGCAAAAAGCAGGTGGAGGAGTCGCTGGAGGTCTTGCTCGATGGGGCAGGCAGAAGGGCGATGTCTCGAGGAAGATAAAAGGGAGGGGGAGGAGAAACGTGAACCGAAAGGAGATGAGAGGAGGCACGGCGGTCGAGGAAGAGGGCGGCGGTGGCGCGAGAGAGAAGGCCGGTTGCCAGAGCCAACCGGAAGGAACCCGAAGCACCGGATCCCATACAAATGCCCAATTAATGTACCTCGCTTATGGGTCTTCGTACTTCTCCGCTAACGGAGTACAAACGCTTCGCCGAAAGTCTCCTTCCGCCTCTTTCCTCCTCCACCCCCTCCACGCCTTTCCGTTGCACGGCTTTATCCCAAATGAGACAACATTCATAACGTTCGAGGGCCGAGGGCCGAGCCCCGAGTGCCTCTGTTGCGATCCGAAATTTATGACGCCATTTATAGCCGAACGAACGCCAACGCAATCGTTGCCCGCGAGAAAGATATTCGGGAATCGAGGTGACGACGAGGGCTTCCGTGAAATATACGGGCCGACGGTGGGAAATTCAGGAAATACGCTCCTCACCTGTGCCGCCTTTAAAGCAGATTTCACGAAATGCCCGCTGCCCGGGGCAAAACGGGCTTGGACCCTCCCCCGGCCAGTTTCGATCCCGGATACGTATCTACGGATAAAGAATTTCACGGATTACGGCCAGGCGATTTTCACTTTTATTTCTTTAAACTTCGATCCTCAGGGCCAGCAGGGATATTCCCGGGCGATATTAAATCGGAATAACGTGGGCGAAGGCTTGCCCGGCGAGTAAACCGAGCGATGTGGCATTATAAAGGATCGTAATCCGGATACGTCCTTCCCTTTTTCGCGGAAATTGAAAAAGCTCTCGCAACGCGCTCTTCTTTATGTCATTATTAACAATCCGGGCTGCGAGCCGAATAAATTATATTACCGAGCCGGATGTGAGCCGCGGACCGTGATTTGCTCGTAACCGAGTACGAGATTGTGGGTATACGTATCACGAGTAAAATCCAGAGATGATGAATGGGATTTGAAATCCGGGGAAGGACCGACAGAATTTGAACCCCTGGCCCCCGCTGCAGAATGCCGGATTCCGATTCGCCTTTCATCATTATTCCGCGCCATTAGAGACCCTGATTTCTACGTAGCCTCGTTTGCATCGAGGCTCGTGGAGGAGGAGGAGGAGGAGGAGAGTCGAGTCGAAATCGCTTTCCATCCGGAATATATTTTCATCGTCCCCGTGACGCTCGCACCCGCCTCGAACAACGTCCTCGTCCTCGTCTTTCGTCTTGGCTCGCGAGGATGTATAAACGCGCTGACAAATTAATACTAGAAGTGAGGACTGCTGTTCTAGCGTATGTAAATATACTATAAATATCTGTGAGGAGAAAAGGGGGTGGGAGCGGGGTGAGTAAACGGATCTTATCTCGAAGGGTACGAGCAGGAGGAGCAAACAGATTTAGCGATTCGCGGTTAAAACGATGGAGATTCTCGGAAAATGCAGGGTCGCAAATTTTTCAAAGAAATCGCAGAGCCGTCATTTTGATTACTTCCGCGGCTCCGGGATGGACTCCTGTCGATCGTATTTCGCTCCATGGCGACACGGGAAATATCCATGAGCCTCGCGCAGAAATAACTCGTAACGTTGGACTCCTGACAAGGCGTAGCGAGCTTTCGAATAACGTCCATCGCGCGCCCGCAGGAGAAATAATTCGGCGCTGTTGAGGAGAAAATTTACAGTCGCGCAGTGGCCGCAACAGCCAAGCCGTTTCGCTAATCGGAATTCTCGGCTGTCTATAAATCGCTACCCCTCTTTGACGTCACTTCCTGCGCGTTCTGCCGGCGACATACTAATGACGAGCCGCATACCTGTGCCCAAACTCGAAACGCGTGCGTCGTGTACGATAGACTCAAACGGACGAGCGATCCTTTCTAGTCGCGCCTTATTAAAAAGACGATACCCCAGAATTAGCCCAAAAATATTCAGATATCAAAATGTCAGAGCACCGCGATTTTAAAAAGACTTTTTAAAAAGACGATAGCCCAGAATTTGCCCAAAAATACTTCCGACCTCTGTTATTCTCTGAAAATTAAACGTTGTTACGAAGCTTTGCCGATGGGATATTATCGCGATGAAGATCGACGATAATCGTATTTATCATAGATAATTTTCATCGAGGATGTCCCGAGTCCAGCTCAGACTCGCGTTTGTCGCTATTAGTCCGCGCATTATTTGATCACGTAGCCGCTTTCGGAGCGGATCCTCGAAATTTCGCGACACGGAGGGCGCAAAGGGCGAGGCGAAAAAGTAAACGAACGCGAGGATAGCCCCGGCTGACAAATCGAATTATCGCGATCAACAAAGTTAGCCTTCGCAAATAAAGGAATTAGAGCGAGAAGCTAGGCGGCCCGCGAGCGTTTTAAATGCAACTTGCTCCCTCCTCGAATAACCCGGTCAATGCATTCGCGCGGCTTAATAAAAAACAAGCGCCGATCGAATTAATCGCGCGACCCTCCGTATATTTAACCTGCACTCTTGCGATCGTAAAACTTCAATGCTGGCGGAGGGAATTATTTGATTTGCCTCGTGAACGTGGCCGGCCGACATTGATATTTCTCGAGCTCCTTTACGCGGCCCGTTACTTGGTCATCGGGCATCGAGTGCATTATTTATGGAGGGACATTCGGCTGACAAAAGTACCGACAGGGGAATCCAATTTCTATAACTCCCAACTCGATTATCTGCTTGATTCGATAACGCCGACGGGCGGAATTAGAAATGCGCGGCGCCGTAACCAAATCGTCCAATTATTAATGCTACAATTAATGTCGATTCGATAATTCAATGTGCCAGGGTGGTCTAATTACGACGTAATTAGAAATTCTCGAGAGCACAGCGGGTAAGGAGAAAGGGAGGCCTGGCGAGCCGGAGGGTGTTCGGATATACACATCGACCGAGCCTAAAAATACTGTACCGGCGCGAGGTTATTATACAATCGTCGCACTAATGGCTGGTTTCACCCTCGCACTTGGCAGGCCTCCCGGTATGAACTTCTTTCGCATACTTGTACTTTCGTGCCCTACCCCGCCACAGAGAGAGAGAGAGAGAGAGAGAGAGAGAGAGAGAGAGAGAGAGAGAGAGAGAGAGGGGGGAAAAAAGAAAGATAAATTACGAGGGAGCAAAACCGGAGGATCTCGTTTGCGTACACTTCGCGGCGGATACTCGACGATTTAAGGTACCCAGGACGGAAAAAGAAGGAGGGCTCTTCATAGAGGAGGATTAAAAGTTTTCTCGCGTATCGGGATGAAAGTAATTCCTCTCCCCGGCATCGTTACACGACCGCGGTGTGCTGGTAGTGCTATCTCGAGTTGAGAGCGCAAAATGCCCGGCGTAACAGCCACAAACGTTTACGTTCGCGGAAACGCACGCGCGCAATAAAGTCGTTGAGTCGATCCACGCGCGTCAATCCTTCCCCTTTATCGCGACACCCGCGGCACGTCCCGAAGACAAATATTTCTTCAGCGCGGCCACGTAGACGGATGGCGTGCCTTCGAACCAATCTTCGTTAAGTGCCGTTCGAACGCAAAAACGCCTTCGAGATGATCGTCGCCCCGGCAGAATTCTCCTCGCGACGAACTCCTGGCGAGGCTCCCGTAATGTGGGCGCATAAGAAGCGGATGGACGTTAGAATATTCCATGGAAGCGCTCAGGTGGATTAAACGCGATACACAGGTGTATTGCACGTAAGCCAGCGGGCACTACTTAGCAGCGCGGTAGTTGAGACCGGCACGGCCGAAATTCAGTTAGTTCGACCGTAGCCAAGCCCAGAATTGAATTAACAGAGTTAATTCTCATTCTAGAGAAGGACCACGAGGTCCAGGCGCCTGAGCGGTAAGAGACCAAGAATATTCCTGCCAGACCTCCGTAGCTCGGCGAATACGAAACAAGGACTAATGCAAATCTAATCTTCCGTAATATTCCCCTAAAAGTTCGCCGCTGAAGGAGGAGGGGAGCGCGTTTTCGCGATAATAAGGATCTTTCGCGGGAAGCGAGGGATGTTTTTCTTTTTTCTCTTTCTCATCGCTTCGTCCTATTTCTCGACATCGAAACCTTGCGGTCCTTTAGGCTTGGTATCCCTGCCATCGGGAGTGGATGGAATCCGAATCGTCGGATCTGCATGTCGCGCGTTGGGATGCTTAGGTGATGGATAGAATTCATAACGTACATTCGCGTAAGACGAGTGATGGATACAATTCCGTGGCACGCATTCGCACGAGTCAAGCGGGGGTGATGGATGACGCGCGAGCTCGAACCAGTCCTAATGGAAGTCCGAGGCCTTATTCGTTACATCGGCGTAGACCACGAGGATGGTTCTAGCATTGACAAATGATTATAGATAAAAATTTAATGACTCATCGATAATCCTTCCCGCACGATTTTCCAGAATAGTTGTCCGATGCAGCAAACCTCGTAAATTTCGCGATATATCTACGGTACTGTATATTTGTCGTAGTCGTGTAGAATCCTGGGCTTTTTTTTTTCACCCCGTCACGATTCGATTGCTGTCCTTTAATTGGAAAATAGCTCGTAATATCGATCAGAGCACCGCGATTTAATTGTAAACGTAAATAAAGCTCACCTTCAACGGTGTACAGAGTCCCAGGGAAAAAAGGGTTCGGCGATAAACAAGAAATACCAGATTGGCGCGCGTGTGTGCGCGTGTGCGCGCGAGCGCTGCCTCGACACGGCGCTATGAGGATCCACTCGATATGGCGGCATTTCGTTTACAAAGCTTGCCTGCCGGAGAATCGCGAAATAATTGGAAAATAAATGGGACGCAGCGGACGACAAACAGATCCAGGAATAATGGAAGGAAAATCGAATCGACGGTGGATTAGCGTGCCTATCGAATAAATATATATAAATAAACATAGCGAAAATCGTTGAACAAACTGCATAAACGCGAAATAACCTCTTTGAGGAAAACTTGCTGCACGTTCCATCTTTTATTAATACTTCTGTATACCCAAAATTTCTTTTACACTTCGACCCTGCTCCTACTTCAATACCTCATCTTTGTCGCAGACTGTCAAACCATCCTGACTCGCTGAGGATTCAAAACCGCTATCCCCAACTTAATTATTAAGTTTAATAATCAAGAACATACATGGGACCTACGGTGGTGTAGTGGATAGAGGCTCATCGAATCCCGCTCATCACCTCTGATTTTTCCATGTAATATAATCCCAGACCAAATGACCTTAGCAGTTGGTGTCGAAAAATGAATTTAAAAAAAAAGAACATATATCTCCAATATAAAACGTCGATCCTCGATGAAATACTTTGACATTGAAATTCTCAAATATTCCCAACGTGCATACGATCAGTTTGATCCACGAACAGCTCGTATGGCGGAGAAACGATCAGAGGGGCGCATTAATCCGACGCTCACTCGCCGGCCGGATAACGTATCTTTGGGCAACGAAAGGATCATCGCCAGAGAGGTAAAACACGCGGCACTGCAGCGTATAATGGCTGTTTCGCGCCGCTTATTTCCATGGCGTACGAAGTAACCCAAGAGGCATGATTTATCGAGGAGCGAGCAATACTTTGACGCGCGTGCTGCGACGAGCTGCTGCTGGAGCTCTAACGGAATACTCGATGCAAGGCAAACGTTCCGACAGGCGCGATCTGCATCTCATATCCGACTGCATGATCCGGCTTCATCGTGGCCTCATCGCCCGCGTATCTCGTTTACAAGGGAATTGCATTACAAATGCAGCAGCGCCACTGTCTTTCCCTCGGCGCTTCTAACGTTTTCATCTAATTCCGCGTTTATACGCCGCTGCGATCACTCGAGGACTGGCTCCCACCGCACCCCTTTTAAGCCCATTAAAATCTCACAGGATCGAGCAGCGTACAATACCGCCCAAAAGTCGCGGGACCATTCCCTCGTTTTCGCAAAGTTTCCTCTCATCGTAGAGCGCGGATCAGGGGAGAATAGCTTGGTTTTATTGGGGCATAGGTTTTGGGATAAACGCTGAATGTTATATGAATATGGGAAAGTGGGTTGAAACATTTGCAAACGATAAAAAGTATATTTATACAGAGTTTTAAAATAGGTGAAGAATCGTTAGGTCCAGGTGAATTTAACCGACATTCGCTAGACTCTCGAACGAGGCGGTATCCGTTTAAACATTCCGCCACGCACGTTTTGAGATAATTTAATCTCGCATTAATTGTTCTCCCAGTTCAATCAATGATGAATAGACTTCGTGAATCGGAGCAAATTCGATGGGCTTAATATATAGGTATATTTAAATGAAATCATTCCCGCCGCACGCGAGTCCAGAATTTTGTGTCGGCGCACCGATTTTACGCCCATTAATATCTCATTCAATACGAAGCACGTATGGCCCGAGCCTTTCATCGTAAACAAAGTGCTCCGATGTAATTTTTGTCTCGCCAGTTTTTGTGCCGCTCCGACCGAGGGCACATCGACAAGATGGAATTGGATGGGCCGGATTAATCGAAATGTCCCGGTTCGATCAGTCGAGTTATCCCCAAACGACCCGCGGCATTATGCGTATATAATGATGCACAGATTTAATCAACTTTCTCCCCGCGTCTCCCAATGACGCTTTGAATCCCCCTCCCCCCTTTACCGCCAACGGCACGTATCGAGGCGGCGGATAAATTAAATCGACGATACTCCGTGTATCCTGTCCTGCCCGCCCTCCTTATTTCTCAAGTTCCGGGCGATCCTCCTGAATACACTCAGCCCTCCACGATCGATTCCCGTGTCCTCGATATATATTCCCCCTCGTCCAACCGGGGCCAAAGCTCGGCCCGCATCGAGAAAATTTCGGTGCGTAGGAAAGGAAAAGCGTGCCCGACCACCGTCTTCGGTATTTAATAAACATTCCAGGAAGGCCGCAGTTTCGCTCAGAATCGTGGTGCGCGAGGGTGGGTGCGTGGTCGAAATAATCCACGATGGGCTCCCCCTCCCCCGGCCCTAAACCGTGAAATTTTTCCATCGAAGGTAATTGCGAGGGGCCCAAATTTTCATTCCACTTCCGCGGCCTTCCGCGGGAAATCCGATCCTCGGTGAGCAACCGCGGATATACGGCTAGCCTACGAAATTAATTAAATCGTTAACTATACGTATATATTCCGGGAGCTTCCGACTCTTTCACCCTCGATAGCCGGCCGCGCAGCAACCTCCATTGATCCCGCCTTCTCTCTTTCTCCCTCTCTCTCTCTCTCTCTCTCTCTCTCTCTCTCTCTCTCTCTCTCTCTCTCTCTCTTTCTCTGTGTGCCTTTTTTTTTGTTTCGAACGCTTTGACTATAACAGCTGCACCCCGATACTCGAGCACGACTCGTTACGCCCGGAGTCGTCCGAATTCCAGTATTTTCGGCGCAACGGGATCGATTTTAATCGCCGTGGAAAGCTCGTTGCAAGACGATTGGCCCGTGCCTCGTTTAATCGACTTGATTTGAATGGCGCGCGCGGAAAGGACGTTCGGGATGATTTCGAAAGCGCGTTTACGCGTGAGCAGTGGGACGCAGTGTCACCGATCGGCACGGAAATGAGCGCATCGAGGTATAAATATATGTTTGAGAGCATCGCAAAGGAAAGAAGTATCAAGATTTTAGGCGACAAACGTTGTCGAAGAAATACGAGTCTCGTAATCTTCCCGCTTTGCAATGATCGTTGAAAAAAAAAAACATGTTTTGGATCGATTTTAAACTACCTTCGCGAATCGACGCAGAAAGCTTCCTGGGTAAGAGAGTTAAATACATCCGAGCAGAGGAATATATTGTTCGGGATACTTTATCGTGAAAATTATTAATAAATCAGCGTTTATCGAGTTTCGCAATAAAGTTTTACGTAAACAGCGACGAATCGAAATCGGGCTAATAATACCCAACGCGAGCCTTCTCGAAAGAGAGCGGCACGCTTCGTGGGAATTTCATTGGATATTATATTAATTAAAATACCTTGATGAAATCGAAGAGCGGAATATAAAGGGACAGGCGGTTCGGCAGCTCTTCATTTGGAAAATTTCACGACTGCCCCGGTACCTACCATCGCGTAACATTGTACGACGGCTGTGGAGATACTTGATTCCTAATGGCACTTTGACGAATATCAAGGACGCTTTGTCGATTTGGCGTCACGCATATATGCGTGCATACATCCGCGTCGAGAGATGGACGTTAACAGATTCCGCGCATTTACATTAACAACGTTCCTGCGATCCTTTGACACGGTCCTTGAAGCGCTCTGAAAGAGGAGCCCTCTCGCGCTGCTTTCAGGGATAGGTACCGACGGAAAATATTCTAGGACGACGTACGCGCTCGCTTCAATTTCACGAATGATAATTCCAGGAACGTTAAGTCGCTGATGGCCGGGGTTAGGCGGCCGTATAAATTTTCCAGCAGCCTAGGCGCCTTTGCCGCTCCTTACATTTATTCAGCCATCCGGTAGGAGCGATCTCAATGATATTCCAACTAAAAAGTACCGTGACGCAACGTATTAATGTGGAAGAGGCTCGTTGGAAAAGTGCATCTGTTCGTGGAAAATTCACGTGGCGCCGTATGGAAAGGAGGATGTTAGGAAGGGGGGAAAGGTGACAGGGGGGAGGAGGAGGGGAGGGGGATGGCGCGGGAGGGTAGGAGAGCGCGGATAGAGATATTCAGAGATGCACACGGAGTACTTTGCGTCACTGTAGGAGACCCCCTGCGACGCTGAATTTGCATAAGCGGCTTTCCTCGGGGCAAAGCTTTTCTCCGGATCCTAAACAAATATTGACCGGGGCATCTCTTCCTTTCCCTCGTGCCAACGTCATCAAGTGGTCCATAGCTGACCAGGCACTTTATGCGTGATCGCTTATTAAACAGGGACAAGCTGGCCGATCGCGATGTCACGGTTGCCCTTGGCGTATTAATCCTTAACCCTTGGTTTCATGATTTACGAGAAATGCCACGATATGGAATCGTATATATAGTATAGTATATATAGTATAGTATAAACATACATATATACATGACAATAAATGTGAGGTCAAGCTGAATTTGATTTCTTTTCTGTTCCAGATCGCAAGCTATTCGTTGGTATGCTGTCGAAGAAGTATACCGAGAACGACGTTAGGAACATGTTCAGCGTTTTCGGGACGATCGAGGAGTGCTCGGTGCTAAGAGACAGTACCGGGAAAAGTAAAGCCTGTGCCTTTGTTACCTTCGCTAGTAAACAACACGCCATCAACGCCATTAAAGCGCTTCATCATTCGCAAACGATGGAGGTAAGTAAGAGCTCGTTCGTCGACGATGGCTTTTCTGAGAGGAAAGCAAGAGACGCGAGATAATAATCGAAAGAGCCAGTTAAAGCTTAAATTCTGGGATCTTTGATAAATCAAAGAGGACGGAATTTTTTTTATAGAAACTTCCTTTTTATTTTCGTCTTTAAAATACGGAATACTTTGGAAATAGTGTTATGTCTCGTCAGGATGTCCTTGCATTTAAAACGTCACGACCCCATATGTGGTTTCTTCGTTATTTTAAAGCCAATCGCGTGTAATTTTCCGCCTGGAACTGCCATGTTGCCGGTCAATTTTTTTTTAATTAAAAAGCACCCCAAAAGTACCCTCTCGCGAAACGAGTGTCGCGCGTTCAGATACGAGAATAGCGCTTGGTAATATTCGATTTCGACCTGCACGTTTGTAACATTCGCCTCGCGCTATATTTATTCATCGCCCAACTCTTTGGGGCGGAGACTTTTGCAAATAAAATCACCGACGAAAGCGGGTATGAAATTTGTTGAACGTTTCCGCTCAATCCGCCAGTATTTAACCAATCAAGTTTATGCGTATGATTCAATGCTATTTACAATGAATAAAAACAATTTTTTCGCGATTCCTAAAGGCCCGGTCTACTTTTGACCGCATTGCGCCTGCGTGATTAAAATTTCCAGCAATATATCGCATCGTCAATATTTCGACAAAGAGTTAAAAGCAATCGCCAAAACTCATCCTTTCGATACGACTGATGTCTTTCGCCAATATAATTCCACTATACGAACAGAAGAATCGCGAATATGGCCGCGTCGCATACCAGTTACAAAGCGACACGCACACTACCGCATACAACATGTAATTTTGGATGCCATGCAACGTAATGTAAATCACGGGTAAAAATAAACAAAACACAAAAGAACAGTGGCAATAGAGACATAGTCGTATAATCACCAGTAGGACGCAGCGAGCGTCAGATGTTGGCTGACCATAATTATCAGCAGTATCCAAAGGATTAACCCTTTACAATCCTATATCGAGTGTGGCTCGACATCCTCCCTTTTCTCATCGACAATTCGCAAGTCTCATTCACCCGGAATCTACCAAACCTAACTGTCTTGTCTATCCCTGGTCATTAGAGAAACATCTTTCGAACATCCCATCGATCGTTCCATGTATACTTTGCAATAGAAATTGAACACAAATCGCAATCCCAGTTCCCGTTCGCGAAACGAATAAAACTTTCCTAACCGCAAAGGGTTAAGGGTTCGTTGAAGCGACGAACGAAGGCGGCCGATAGGTGTATCGCTAGCACCACGTGAGCCGCTTCCTTTCGAAGCGATTAAACCGGGCCGTCGAAGGTTGGCTCCGTGCCACTGTCACCCGGGAAACGTGCATCGAACAACCCCGGCTAGTCACCTCGGCACAGTGATACACCGATTTAACTCGGGGTAAGCAAACCGAGCAAGGAAACCGCCGGGTGATTCGGCCGACACCTCCGCGATTCGAAGCGCGCCAAGACCTTTCCGCCTCTTCTTTTCTTATCCGCCTCTTCCGCCCCTTCACCAGCCCTCGTTTGCCCCTTCAGGCGAGCATCATCGATGACGCATAGTCGATTTAGAAGCGCTCCTCGATCCAGCCCGGAAGAAATCATCGCCTAAGCGACATGCGGAACAGATTTCTCGCATTGCTTCGAGCGAGCACGATCGAGATCGGGAATGTCGATCGAAGGTGATGCGAAAAGGTCTCTGTAGTTCGATTTTACGGCTTATGGGCGTTTAATCGATGCGTTTATAAATTGGAAGTACGTTGAGATTCGTGTTTGAAATAAATACGCGTGAAATAATAAAGCCATTGGTGGCTGTTGCGAGAATTAACAGTGGCATAGAGCCGATTTAGGAATAGCAGGAATGTTTAAGAGATTTACTGGTTACCAGGTGTCGCGAGGAAAGCGAGTTTGTATGCGCGTCGTGAATACAGAAAGACCGTCGTTCGTTCATCATACCGATAACTAGATACCTTTGTCAGTTCGTAGACAGTGTCGGGAATAAAATATTGGTTATTAGTCATTGAGTCTGATCGAGACTCGCCAAGGATGTCGCGTCATACGCTATTCGTGCTACGTGACAAACTATATTTCCCAGTATACGATGATGCAATGGATGGTACTTTGAATTTCTCTAAAAAGTATCCAATTCTATTATACTTCATTTCCTCCGGTTGCAGAAAGCATTTTAAGCACTGGATCTCGGTTCGAATAACCAAACGTCGAGTAACAAACGGCAAATGGAATATCCTCGTGTTTTATTTGCGAGACTGCACAGTACCGTAAGGACGCCGTATCCATGCGAAATCGGTATCTTTTTTCTTCTGGGAACAATCCGCGCAGTCGGGAAAGCTTTCGCGGTGGGCACCTGTACACGCCGCGTGCAAGAGTGAAAACAAACCGTGTCCTGGCATGCGGGTCCAACGGCAATTCCATTTTAATATCATGAATATTTCCGGCTGCAACTTCCTCGAACTCACTCGTCGTAGTCGGCTTAACCGATGCGATTACACGTTTCGGATTCCGTATGCATTACGCACCGTGTAACGAGCCGTCGTTCTCCGTCCCTTTGTGCTCCGCAATCATCCAGAAACGTTTTGCCGGAGCGGCGGTGTACAATGTAAAATTAACCTTTCAGGGTTGCTCGTCGCCCTTGGTCGTGAAATTCGCGGACACGCAGAAGGAGAAGGATCAGAAGAGGATGCAGCAGATCCAATCGAACCTTTGGAACATAGCCGGAGTGAATATGACGCCTCATTATCTAACAGTTCGTATATTTCCCATGATTTATTTTTATTTACCGCGATCGCGGTGTTCGATGCGATGATGCTGTTTGCGCGTAAAATGTGAGACTCGTCTAGGACCATAAATCGGTCATATTTTGTAATTGGTCACAAGAAGCGACTTTACGAGTGAGAAAGTGTTAAACCGAAATAAAATCATCGTATAATCGCAAGGATTAGAATCACGAAGTGTATGCTTCCAAATAGACAGTCCACCGCGCAGACTCTCAATCGCGTCTCAAATTGGGAACAACGGGTACATCCAATCTCACGATTAGAAGAGTATACGTTACTCGATGCCTTCTTATTTCCATTATTCGCACGCATTTTTCCCCATGATCAATCGCAATATCTACGGCTATAATCACGCGTTGTGCCTGTCACCGATAAGAGCTATTATTCCGCACGGTTTAATCGACATCGTCGAGGACGAGGATCATCGAGGCTTCCCTCGTCAGCGCGGATGGGCTAATCAACGAGGCTCGCCCCTTCTTTCAGAACGATACGCACACTCTGGCGCCCACCTCGTTGCAACTCCTGCAGCAGCTCCAGGCGACGACCAGCGCAGCGACTCCGGTGGCCGCGAGTGCGGGAGCGAGCGCCCTTTCGAGCGTCCAACATCAGTTGCTGCTGCAGCAGCACCTCGGCCTAGGTGCGGCGACGCCCACCCACGCGCCAGCACCCGCGGTGCCGAGTTCGCCAGAGATCAACCCCGCGAACCTCCAGGGCCTGGCGACACTCGCCTCCCTGAGCAACACCGCCGGTGAGTATGGTCAGTGTCGATCGTTTTTCTTCTCTCCTTATTTCGCCCTCGATACCCACCCTCTGCTGTTTTGGCGCAAAGCAACGCCTTTGTCGCTGGAATCTCGTCTTTCGTATTTTTTTCTCCATCACTCGTGTACTCCTAATGTATATGTTTCTTTCAACTGTTTAACCTAACCTATTTTTGTTTTATTTCATTTGCTTTTAATTCCCGCTTTTTACGTTTTTTTGATAGATGTTTGGAGTGTGCGTAGATTGGTCGGTAGTCGTAGTGTCGTGGGTTAGTCGCAGGGAGAAGCTGTGCTTGGTGTAGAGGAAGGAGTGCTTCGTATGGGATATTACGATGAATATAGGATGCGAGTATCTTTTTGTCCTGGAAATGGAAATGAATTCCTTTACTCGCGATTTTTGCAATTACGATGAAGAAATGAATTTATTACGATTCTCGCGAGCGGAGCTGGCGGTACTTTCTGGTTATATTCAGGGCGTAACTACGACGGAAGGGACTTTGGCACGATGATAAAACATAGCCGGAGAATAAATATGGTACGGCGGCGCGATAAGCTTCGAGGCAAAAAGCGACAGTACTTTACGGGGCTGCTAATAATTTCACCGCTGCCACTCGTTCCTCGTGGGTCCTAAATTAGCTGTACTCCGCGGTTATTTCGTAATGTGCGGTACAGAGCTGTGTTTAGCCGCGCCGTAGATTTTGCGTCGGTTGTCTCCATAATAATAAGATTCCACGTTTAATGAGACCGGGAAACATGCCAGTACGACGATAGTCCGCGGTACGTCTCTACCATTAGCGCGTGCCATAAAATATGTGTTTACCGCTTATTGCTAGGAAACGTACGGCGTTTTGATGACATATCGAATTTGCGCAACTGCGCGCCGTCGGATTCCCGGTATGGGCAAAAATATACTTGTCGTCCATCCATCAAACCGTGTCCCGCTGCCTTCCGTCGATGGGGTCCCGCCATTTTTAAACGCGTACCTTATGTTTCAATTTGTAAGTACGAGTAACATCGTGGAGTACTGAAATTTCGATACTACGTTCAATTTGAAGAAGAATCGATCAAATACCAAGAAAATCCAATGACCATATCTACTCTCGATTAATTGTCCACTCTTGAGCAACTGTTTAACAGTTTTTTAAACAAAGCTGCATACAGAAACTATATTTCGAAGCACAAAGCGTGGAAGATGACGTGTTATTTTAGAATCATCAAATGCAGTGTTATCGCGCGTAGATTATAAGTTATCGAAATGTCAGATAAATTATGAGTATATCGGTGAAATTTTGTCCATCCTCATAAATAACAGTGAATGAACGGTGTTGGTTGAAAAATGGTCGATCGAAGTTCAGAAGAGAAAGTCGTAAAAACAGGAAACACGAATAGCGAAGCTTATTCTATCACGATTGTAACTATATTCCATCGCGCGATCTCGACGACGAAACCAACGCGATGTTACAAGGCGCGGGGTAATAGAGAAGAGGCAGGAAAAAGTACAAAGCAATGTTTAAACGGGTCGTCCATCGCCGATGTTACAGCGAACGCAGGAGTATCGCCGATGAGCATGCAGAACCTGGTCACCCTGGCAGCTATGACGGGAGGAAATGGCAACCTCCAGGTGTCGCCGAATAGTGAGTAAAAAGTTCATACATAACGGCTAGGCACGATCTTGATCGACGATCGCCACATACCGGGGTATCGATTACGACGCATTTCCCGATGCTTCCAATACACCCCACGCTGCACACATAAGCAAACACACACAACGCGCACACACGTTGCTCATTCTCAGTCGGTGTAAAAAAAAAAAAAATACGCCCGATCATTTGGAACGATCGCTCGAACAATTCCCCTCGGGAAGTGGTTCGGCCGCTAATACGTAAGCAGGTGTGCGTAGGATGAAAATCAAAATTCGGCCGCGATATTAAACGATCGTGTACACAGGCCCGGGATATTTGCCACCGGGCCGGCAATATCTTGCGATATGGAACTTTAACCATCGCGTCTCGTATTGATAGCCGCGCGGTGCATTTATACGGGCGTGTAA
This sequence comes from Ampulex compressa, assembly GCA_038496175.1. Lineage (NCBI taxonomy): Eukaryota > Metazoa > Arthropoda > Insecta > Hymenoptera > Ampulicidae > Ampulex > Ampulex compressa. The sequence goes on along the minus strand of JBCFXI010000414.1, from coordinate 139,329 downwards.
ATTGCGGGAAAAATATGGCGCCGATAGGAGGTGGGGAATACATTGCAGCAAGTACCGGGTAAATTGTTCGAGCCGATCGTGCGGTAACGTGGCGCGTGTTGCAAAAACGAACATTAATATTTATGAATATTAACATAGAGATTGCGATATTTTTCACCGGCTCGGATATCCACCGTCGAAGGTACGGGGCATTAATTACACCCGGTACGACGTAACGCAAACAAATGCGATTTCCCTTCGCGATTATCGCTATGCCTTGTGCCCGAAATCTAATTCGAGATAAAACTCGAACCTTTGCACTGACCAAAACACGCCATACTCGAATCGCCGGGCAGCACGACAAATTTCCTTTAAGTTTACCTTTTGAATACGTAACCACCTTGCCAACTCCGCCGGCTAATATCGCGTACGCGTTCTGTGTTTCAGCATTAAGCGGACTGGCGAATTCGACAGCAGGTATGTCGCTATGTACGTGTCGCATTGCCTGGTACAGTATTAACCATTACTAAATTAATTTCGATCATACCGGGGAAGAACCTGAACTCATTCACGCACCTTAATCCTCGTTTTTAGCTTATTTATTAGTCTCATGGGCGTGCACGTGTGCCGGCGAGTGTGTGGAAATCTTTGGATCTCGATTCTCCTCTCTGGTTTTTTTCCTTCTACTTTTAATACCGACTGCTAAGATTGTTCGGTACAGAACATACTCAGTTTAAGGGTGAACACAAAATTAAATAGTAACTTAATAAAAGAGAATTATTAAGCATGCGTATCGCGCGGAAAATTCTCCAAAAGCGACAAACGTGATTTAAACTTGAATTTTTTTCGCGCAAAAGTCTGAATCTGGAGTTTCAGTTTTTCACTTTTATTCTAGTCTCGATGCTTAGCTTCGAGCACAGCCTCGCGGTACACGATGCACGAAGAAGACTCTGTCGGCTGCAGGATGCCAGAATGTCTATTTCATCGCTGCTCGCGGTCGTCGCGATAAGCCATCGCGTATAGAAAATCTTGCGCCGTTGCGAATAGTTAACGACGATGCACGACGTCTACGCACCGCGCGAAGGATCCTTTTTTCTCCCCGCGAGCATTTTCACCGATTCGAGGATCGATCGCCCCTCCCCCCTCCCCCCTTCATCCTTGAGATCGTTTATTTCTCTTCTCTTTTTTTTTCTTTTCTTTCATGCGAACGTAGATCAGAGTTTTAACGGTGAGCATTTTTTTCGTGCGTAGCTGCCCTTCTCGGGAAGTCAGGAAATACAGGTGAGAGGCAATAATCTAAAGACTGTGGTAATCGTACCCGAATGCAGTTCTAGACGTTATATCTATCGTAACATACGTTGTACCATCCGTTCTCGCATTCATTCGTCCCTAATTTGTTTGTATATATATATATATATATACATGCCATCGCTAAGCCTACGAGTATTTTGCTGTATGTTCACGAAGGAACCTGGGTTCATCTTAAGTCTTCTCACGGTACACCTTGTCGATCGTCGAAGGCATTTGTAAATAATATCGGGGCCGGTAGTGTCAAAATGTAAATACGTACCTCGAGAGATGAGAGGAGTTATGCGATGAACCTCGACTAATGCTTCATAGATCAATGATTATCACCTATTATTAAGTGTTATCTTAACAACGTGTATATATAATACCACATTGGATTTTGTATGTCGATATTGGTTGTAAGTTTTTTGCGTATGATAGTGCTTGTAGCAGTCGAGATCGTGTACTCGGTACACGCCCGTTGGCAAACGCGATCGTGCGAATCGGCACGAATCGTAAGAACCTCTGCGAGCGACTCGATGCTTCGCGTGGAAAACACGATCCACGTCTCGTAATGTGCGTTAGATTGTTGCATTGCACAGTGTTCGGGCAGCTTGTTATCGCTATATGGCTATTAACAAAAGTCGTAGCACAAGGGAGTCGGCGGTCATCGTACAGCGTCACAGCATGAGGCATGCCAATAAGAGACCTTGTCCGCCGTTTGTACAGCGATTTTGGGCGCAGTTGCGATAGCTTGAAAGGGAGACAGAGCGAGAGAGAGAGAGTGAACGAGAGAGAGAGAGAGAGAGAGAGAGAGAGAGAGAGAGAGAAGATTTAAAAACTATTTTACATTTAACTTTGAAGGGTCCACCGGAGGTAGTCTTAGTCCCGTGACGTCCTTAGCGCTCAATTCTTTAACGGGGACGCCGTTGAATGGACTGCAGGATTCTCTGAGCAACGCTTATTCGAGCTTACAACAATACGCAGGTAATTATCGGCGTGGCAGGCTCGCTTTTAGCAGTAGGACAAACTTATGTACGTAGACAGAATTGTCCATTATCTTGCACCTCGTTGGTGAGAGTGTTTTTCTAACGAGTAACTGTGCGCCCTAAAGCTCTCATTGGAAAGACGACGGTGACCGTGGAAAAGAAAGAGTTGCATAGTGAGTAACACGAGTAGAATGCTTGAATTTAGTTCTACAAACAAAGCAGTATCAATATCCCGTGACTTTGCGATATTGGTTCGTTCAATTGGTTTACTTCCACGCTGCTGGAAAACATCGGGCATTATGTAATCCCCCGCCATTATCGCGCCACGAGCGTCGGTAATTTTCAAATTAACGTTCGCGGAGTATGGCATACGCTAAAAAAAAAAAGTGATTAGCGCCAGCGTTAGCGACGATCGGCACGGTTCCTCGGATTGTGCGTGCCGAAGGCAACGCAATGTCCGCGTCGTAAACATGCGAATGCTACTAGCAGGGTTTCAAGTATCTCGAGGGGGGGGGGGGAGTACGAATTACGGATGCAAATGGAAGTAAATCAAGCGAACGATTAGAAAAGAAACGATCGGTATATTTGCACGCAGTCGAGTATTAAGATATATATACATCCCAGTTTACGAGCTAGCCAGCGAGTGGGATTACAACCTTTCGTGTTCCAGACGATCCAAGCTTTCATTAACGACGGTCTCTTAATTCTCTTGTACGCAAATGTGTAAAATCCATTTTTGAAGCGTAAGTTTGATGGTGTCGCGAAATCGAATATCCCCCATCCATGTAAACTAATCGTCAATTTTCGTCCGATACTAATTGTTCCAATGTTTATTTTATAAACTGTATATATGTATAATAAATTCAATCGATAGAAGTCACTTAAATGATTATTAATAAGAAAAAAGCGGTAGACCAATTTGTTCATTAAAATTCCTACTTTTAAAGTGGACGACCCACGTTGTCCAGGCGACACGGTTAACAGGCGCGGATTAGGTCTCGTAAGCTGGGATACAGCGAGGCGTATTAACGAAGTCAGATTCGCAGGTGGCCTTGGAGGTAGCGAACTTATTAAAACCATCTTCGTGATTGCAGGGTTCCCGGCATTCACGGCAGCCGCAGCTGCCGCCGCGGCGGCGGCGCAGAAGACGAAATTCGCCGCCACGGACAAGCAGATCGAGGGGCCCGAGGGCTGCAACCTCTTCATCTACCATCTACCCCAGGAGTTCAGCGACACCGACCTGGTCTCCACCTTTTTCCCATTCGGCAACGTCATATCCGCCAAGGTCTTCATCGACAAGCAAACGCAGCTGAGCAAATGCTTTGGTGAGATCTCGCGAATTTTTCGATCGCAGTGATATCTCTAATAGCGAACCCTCGCGAGTGCCGTAGCCCTGCTTCCACGCCTATGTTACTTCCTTCAGAACCAGTCAAGCGTGTGACGTAGCACATAGCAGCGAGGCTCCTTTAAGAAGACTAATCCTCAATTCGTGGTCTTTACGAGACATTTATTCGCGCACTTTATATTTCGATTCTCCATCTGGATTCCTGGAGTCAGAATATCGGTAGACCAAGTCGACATTTTTGCGTGGAATATTAATCGTTTCGGCCACTAGTCTGTGGCTCGAATAAATAAAGATTACTGGATTAAGGATTAAAATTAAATTGATATTAGAAAATTGTAAAGTATAAGACGGTGTATTAAGCTGTATTAAGGAAAAGGGCGTGGAAAAGAAATCCAGGAATGGGACTCCTTTAAGGGGAGTTAGGCTTCGCTAATGAAGATATTACTGTATCTCTGACTGACATCGAGAGATCGTCGTTTCGTGACGTTGAATCTCCTCATTTTTCAGGTTTCGTATCGTACGACAACGCGGCGAGTGCGCAAACGGCAATCCAGGCGATGAACGGGTTCCAGATCGGTACGAAGCGGCTGAAGGTTCAGCTGAAGCGATCCAAGGAGGCGTCGAAACCGTACTAGCCGGCGTCACTCACCGTTCGTAGGTAGATAGCAAGGACTTCTGGGATACCACGGCTCGGATTCAACGACCCTGGTGTCCTTAATCAAAAAAAAAATCTTGTTCGCGCGATTTTGGTAAACCACGAGGTCCGTTTCCGATCGCGCGATCGGTCTCTGCTCGAGAGAATAGGTCTCTTTCGTTCGACAGGGGCATTAGGAGACGCCAGCTCGCGACGCTCTCTAGTCAAGCAGTATTTTCCAGGCTGGATGTGACGATTTAAGAAGGTGGTATCCTTAGTGTTATTCTAGGCGCACGTCATCCTTTGAAACGAGGCTGTGATAATTTACAAGACTTTCCGAGCCGGGCTTTTTTTTCCCGACAATCAGGAATTCTCCTTTCCAAGAATTCCGTCCTTTTAACGCTCGCTTCGTAAGGCACTTCGGTGCCGATTTTTCTATCCGTCGGTCCGTCCAACTATTAACTTAATAATCTTACGTCCAGCGGTGTACTTAGTTTTTTCCTTCTCGTCGTAGGTATTAATGTGTCGTATCTATACGTGTCACTGTCGTTCCTGATCGGAAAGATTTCTGTCGTACCTGCATTCCGGCGGAATTGGGAGTTGCATCAAGTCGAAACATCGAATCGAAGATCGATTTGTCAAAGATATTGAGACTAGTATCTTGTGCTCCTAGTGGATGATAGGAGATCGCTGATTTGGTACACGCAAAAATCTCAAGAAACGCAACATTTCTTATGTACCGTCCAAATCACGAATGTGTGCTATCAATCAAATCGATCGAAGCTCCTTCATCGAAAGGACGATGATTTATCGATCGTGGAGATTCTTTACAAACCTAGTTCCTCAAATTTGTGTCCTCGCGACTTTCGTTAATGACTCGTGGGTTTTTTTACGTGTACATAATCCGATACCGAGCATCTCGATTTCGCGCTTTAAGGAAAGAATAATTAAGCTTTCGGAATAGGGCTCCTCTCGCAGAGATCCACCTGTATTTATAGTGCAATGTCGATGAGACCAACGTACACACGCTTCCGACGTTCGTCCCTTCGAATCTAGAAGGTGTAAGCCTGCCCAATGCCCCCTGACCCTCTCCGCGCCAGTGGTGTAATCAAACTTCATCTCGTTGCAAAGGCTGCCAGTAAAGCTTTCTGTGCTAACTTCTGTGCACAAAGTGGAATTACGTACGTGAAGTTCACTAACATACGTAGCTTTTTCTCAGGAGAGTAAAAGTAGTTCGCTTTGAGTTTTATCATGCAACGTGAGTCGTACCTTAACCAAAGTTTACCGGTTTGTCTTCCCTGTTTCATTTTTTTTTTTCTAATTTTTTTCTCTCTCTCTCTCTCTCTCTATCTCTATCTCTTTCATTCTATCTACGACTAAACACTCTATCGGTGTCTACATCGTCTTTTAGGCCGATAATGATGATACCACAACGGTCTACCTCACTAATTACGATTACGCCACTATTTATTACACGATCACGCGAGTCCCTTGTTGAATGTACAGGGCGCACAGAACTTGGAACGTTCTATCGTGATAGTAATATCACCAAGTTTGATGGTTAATCACGCTACGACGCTTTATTAGTTGGTAGTACTAACAATGCCGTGTGTCTTTTTTTTTGGGGGATATCGCCGATCGCCGGGCGCGCATAACCAGGGATGGCCACATCGAGGGACGATCCTTCGATCGAGTCTCGATCGCGCCCAATCATGTGGCACATCGTCTAAGATATCCCGCTAGTTTCTCATCCAAATTCGCGATCGGCCATGCTGGTTATGCCGTGATCATCGAGGCAGACGAGGATCGAGGCGCACCGCGAACGAAACGACGAATGAGGAGCCGTAAAATCCTCGTACAATGGCGGACGGATCCTCGTCGCCTCGATCTAAAAACGGCGCATCGGCAAAGTACCTGTGTGCACGATGCACGGTGTCGTCTGGCACGAGATCCTGCGGGCGCCATCGTATCGTATCGCGCGGTTCTACACTCCTTTTAGTCCGGAATAACCCTAGACGGATCAATAGTTTTCAACCATGCTCCCTTTCGAGCATCGCGATAAAGACCCATTGCCAGCCTCCCTTACGTGTCAGGAACAAACCTCGTGCCCCCGTGGAAGGTTAAAAGGCGGCGAGCACGATTCGCGCTGCGCGCCACGTTGGGAGATTGGAGGCTCGTTGGGCGACTCGCAGGATCTCGAAGCGTTGTCAAGGAGCGTCACCGCGCGCTTGCCCGGGGATCCTACATATCTGGTGTGTGGTGGTGACTAACCTGTCCGTGTGTTTGTTTGTGTGCCAGCAGGTGGCCTGTGACGTTGTGACCGTGTTCTCGATCGGAGTCGCCGTGCCATGTCAGTCTCAGTCAGTCAAATTGGTCGATCGTTCGATCGGTCGGCCGGTCGATCAGTCACGACTCCTTGGTCAGTCTCTCGATCGGTCATTCTGTGTCTGTCGGTGCCTGTACGACCATCTATCCGCTCTCGCCCCTAAACGAGCCGCCCCTCCGCTCTACGTCCCCCCGAGAACTCTCTTCCCCCCACCGCCATCCAGTGCGCCCCCCACCACCGTTCCATCCACACACACACGAGCTCTACGTTTTCTCACTCGCGTGCAATTCCAAGGAATGCCTCTGGCTCGGCATCGCGAGCCCCGGGACGATCCTGATCGTCGATCCGCGCGTTACGTTGCACACCCCAGTCGGCGCTATGTAGTAGAACGATAGAGAAGAACCTTCGGCGAGGCGATCGGGCCGATGTACCGGACCAAGTCAGTACAAATTATGCATGGCGTGAAGGGAAGAGGAACGAATGACGCTGGGACGCTCCGAAGGAGGAGATTCGATGTACCGACGGGATCGAGGATGCAAGGCGTACGAGGTTTCCGGAAAGCTCGGGATACGTGGTCGGCGGACCCGATACCGGAGGACAACCGGTCGAGTACCGTATTTATGTTCCTGGGACGAAATCGACGCTACCTTATCTCTTTGTCTATTACGCGTATGTGTGCGCGGATCGTATGTATATATATATTACATGTATGTATATATACGCATATGGTCGAGTTATATATATATACGTATGTATATATATGCACGTACACGTGTATCTGTGCATGTACGCGTGCGACGAGTAGTAGGAGCACTCGACTCGGGCGACCGAGAGAGTGCGCTGTCGGAGCGATTAGCGGAGGACGTCGCGCGTTAGCAAAATTCGAAGGCGTAGGCTTCAGATCGCGGTCGGATCCTCGCGCGGGATTGGCGATCCTTATCGGTGAAACGGCGATGTGCATTATGTATTATATATTTGGAAACGCGGTACTGCGTGTTAATCATCGAGCGAGGATCACTTTTGCCGGCCCACCTTTCGACGCCGGATTCTATAAGCGAGCATGCACGTATGTGTGTACACATATGTATATGTGTACTTGTACGTATCAACGTGCAGGTGTACTGGATGTAGAAAGAAGGAAAATGTATAAAGGGGGAAGAAGGGTGGAAGGAGGAGCGCGTAGTTAATGGGAATGACCAGAGGCCAGCATCGAACCGCCGTGCTGAACGGTCTACGCGATTAATCGTGTAAATTAGATCCGTGTAAAGATACCAAAAAGCAAAAAAAAAAAAGATAGAAGAAGAAGAACGAAACGAAAAATAGGAAAGACAAATGTAAGAGACATTTTGTATAATGACCTTTTGTGATAAGATTGTATCATATTTAGGATCGGACTAGGGTCGCTTTTTAAGGCGTGCATGATTGTGCGTGCATGTGAACGCGTGGTCATGCGCCTGCCGATTGTCAGGGCTGTTGTCGCGCGGGTAATAAGTTTTAAGTGAAACGATTCCAAAATTGAAGTTCTCCATCGGCGTAAATTCCACGCGGCATCCGCGATCTTATCGCATCCTGTGCGCGTCGAGCGTACGCGTCCGAACGATCCGTGTCTCGTGATCTCGGCCGCGCCGACAAGCGTGAGGCGTTCGAAGTTACGAAGTACGCCAGCGCGGTTATCATCGTCGATTTGGGGCGAGGTGCACGAGAAAGGGTGTTGGTCTAAGCGCAAACGGCGGTTACGTGGACGTCCAATCAGCCGAATTAATCTTGAATCGGTTACAAATCAATTCCCCCGCAATTGTACTCGCGATACGACGAATCGGATAAACCGAAGGAAACATACGCCGAAACGACATGCGCTACGAGATGTATTTTAATATACTTTTATGCACACTTGAGTATAAGATTTATTGCAACTCGCGAGGTGGAACGACGCGCGTACGTCGAGACGTACGATCTTTCGTACCGAACTGCCTTACGAGGGTTTCGCGACTGGAAGAATGACACGTGCGTTATGAATTCCAGGAATTCGCTATCGAAAGGCAGAAGGCGTTGCCGATGCAAGGTTAGATCGAAGGCGTCACGATGCTATTTTTCTCGGAGTACTTAATTTTTCGATCGAATCCCGCTTTGTCGCGTGCTGAGCACGTGGACGCTTAGAAATAATGGAAGAGAACGAGTCTGATCTGAGGTTGCTCGTGATCGTCCTTCCCAATCCCCATCGGAGGATCCCGCTTATTCCTTGTCGTATCCTTCCCCTTCGTTGTCCGATTTACGATGTCCAAGCTAACCGATCTCACCGTGGTCGTCACCGAGCAACACCATCGGCCTCGTCCAAGCCAAGGACGAGAGGAGCGTGAAACCACGATAAAGCTACGAAGGGACAATGGCCACTGAGAGCTAATCGTACAGCTTTCCTTTCGACAATCCCGAGGAGGCGACGAAAGATGCACGAAAGCGCTTTATGCCGGAAGAAAGACAAATCGCTGCTTAAACACCCATCGGAAATGGCTCAAAGCTCATGCCTGATTTCCCCTCGACGTAACTCGGTTCGATCAATGTTGCAGCTGTTCTATCGTTATTAATCTGCCTCGTGCCACCTCTGTATCGCGCCCTATCTTTCGTTCATTTTTAAGTACCTTCTTCTTCGCCGTTGGCAAAAGAAGCTCGCGCATGGCGGACGGCGGAATACCTCGTTGCTTTCTCGTATGGAACTCTGTTTTCAGTTTAATAACCGTGCACTGGTTCGAGGAAGTGATTCGAGGAAATTCGATGCTTCCGTCCCTTCGAACCTAAACAATGGATCCGTGCAATATTAATTCGATCTCCGTGCCGCGAGATAGAGACCATGATTTGTACGAGAAAGAGAGAGAGAGCGAGCAAGTATTCTCCGCGCCTGCGCAAACCTTTTTTTTGGCAATTGCAGCACGAACTTAAATATATGCGTCAGACCAAATGAACGGAGCGACAGCGTCGGTGTAAAACGACCTCGTGCGAGAAACTGAGAAGAAAGTGTCTCCCCGACGACGTCGGGGACGACGAGAAGACGCTGCGCTCCGTGCAAATTACCAAAGACGTGTCTTTAATTAATCGATGTACTTACGCAACGCTAACGACTAATACACACACGTTGAGCCAATCGACTAACAATGTGAGAATTGAGCACGCGTACACGTTTAGTCTCGCGCGTACATACAAATGGAGCCTAGTCAGAAATAACGTTACGATTAATATATCGCCTTTATGTTCGTGTCATCTTTACCATTGTCCTCCGGCACGTGCGTATACATTGTTGTTAGTGCTGCTGCATCTACTATGGCTATTATTATTGCTATGTCCAACCTTATCGATTATTGTCGTTGTTATTATTCTTATTACTGCTATTATAGATTATTATTATTATTATTATTATTATTATTACAGCTACTACTATTATGATTATTATTATTATCATGATCATCGTCGCTACGAATATTGGTGGTACCGTTATTATAGAATATTATTATCATTATTACTTTTATATCTATTATTACTGGCACTTGATAGCAACGATAAATACGGTTGTCAGTCTTATCGTTGTTACTATCGATCGCTCGATCTTAGTAAATTATCCTGACATTACGTGGCTGACTTGGGTCGTGACCAAAATACTTTTATACCCGTTTTTACGAGACAGTGGCGAATGTGATAATTACTTGAGCCACGATACAAGCGAATTGCCTGCCTACGCGATCGTCATATGATCGGGCAGGGCTCCTCTGTCTTTCGAAAAGGGAGATCGACGATCCATCCGGATTCCTTTTTACAAACGGACTGGCCATACTGTGTACTTAAATGTGTCTGAAATTTGGCGAGGCCTTATTCTTCAGCTACGAATCTTTGTATGCCAGAAGGTTGCGTTCGGTATATCGATAGTGTGGCGAAAGACGGAAATTAAGGGACGAGCTTTGACAGGAGGAATAAAATTTCGATCGTCGTCGGTATACAGGATTAATGGATCCTGCCCGATTCATGTTGGCTGCCACTATTATGGCCGTTATCGTTACAGCTACCACTGCTAATAGTATCATTATCGTCTAACTTTACCACTAGAGTATATTTTTAACTTTAACGCTAAAGCTATAATCCCTAAGACTACCACAATGGTCAGGTACCTCATCTTTACCCCGTTAACAAATCGTAGTCTTTATTTCGCTGTTTTCATTTCTTTTTTCGTAGAACGTGTTTAATTTTGTTTTTTCTTCTTTAGTTTTGTTTGTCCATCGCGTTTCTCTTTTTTTTTTTTTTTATTTGGTGCTCATAAATGTACGTCCCCTTTCAATACAACACGCTGGGATTTGCATGCATCGTAGTTCCCAATAGGCGATCCTTCGAGCATGCTCGGCCAATTTCACGATCGCAATCGCAGTTCGAAGCTAAATCCTCGATGTACAGTTGCAAACAACCGCCTTAGCGCGTCGTACATGAAAAAAGGAGCCTTTTGGTCCGGTTAAAAAGTATTTGTGGGTTTAGAAAAGAAAAAAAAATCTCTGCGAAGATAGCTTACTTCGCAATATTCTCGATTGTACGAGGCCCAAATGCAGTCGACCGTTTTGGCAGCAAAGCGTGAAGAGGCGATCGTCTTGGGACTCTAGTATATGCGATAAAAATCCCATCGTGAAAAATTTTGCGTCCAAATTCAATGAGCCGTTTTGGCGATCGAAAGACGGTCGCGAAGGGGGAAAGGGGGATCAAAGCACACACCGTCGAACGGTAGTGGAGATCATGTTTGTCGTTCGATCGCGCATGCGCACGTACACACGCGCGTGTGTATGCGTATTCCGTACACTTTGCATCGCGATTGGGCATTACGTGTGTTTTGTGTATTTGCGTGTATGCGTATGTACGTATAGGAGTATACATACGAGCCGTTTTTTTTTTTAAGTGGTATAAGTTCATTTCTAAAAAGTATAAGCGTTATCGTAAATATGAAAAGCGGACACGGCTGACTGAAGCTAGCATCGACTCATCTTTTTCCTAATTAGACTTGTATCGAGTTTGAAAAAATGGTTCGTATGTGAATGTATATCCCACGTCCGCGATCGTCCTTTGACGCACACTCGCGACCCACGACGTCTTTTTCTTTCACGTTCGCGCTACTTTTTCGCAGCCCATTCACGTTTCTCGCTCGATACCGCCAGCGCGCGGTTTGAAGGCGCATACAGAAATCGTCGGCCGATCTTTACTTTTATTTTTTTTTTTCTTTCTTTCGTTCCCTTCCGTCGTACAGTGCGGTCAGCATGTGGCGTATGTTGAAATAACAATACATATATTTATTTTGTTGGTTTAATTTTTCTTCGCTTTCATTGCTATCCACCAAATCCACGTCCCCCCCACCTCGTGTTCCATCGTCGTAGCGCAAATCGTACGGGATTCCGCGGGAGTCTCCTTACCGCTTGCGATCTGCATACTTACTTACGAAATAATTTGCGTATTGTATCAAACAATACATAATGCGTATAGGAAATAAATTCATACGCTTGCCAACTTATTGAGTTGTCCAGAAAGTTCATGCCAATTATTTATGGTAATTTATGTACAAAAATTGACATGAATTTTTTGAACGATTTTTCTTGAACGCGTAAGCATTTCTCCGTCTGACAAGTGTTTCGAACAGTTTGTACGATGTTACCTCTGATTTCACCAAAAATGTGCTGAAGAAGTCAAGAACGTGAAATGGATATTACCGGAGTATGAAATTAAGTGTTTGTTTCTGTATTAAGAATGCTTTTGATATCGAGAAATTTTAATTACTGAAATTGTACCTCAAAGTTCGCGATAAGTGAGGAAAGCTTCTTCAAATTCTATGACTACTACCAGAGGACAAAAATGACGTATTGTTGATACTTTATGCAGGCTAGAATAATTATTATGCCAGAGCGGTAATGATTCTTCCTCGTGTGTTATACTCCGCTATACGTTTGCCTCTGCTATTCAACAATTCTGTTTCACCGTTACTTCTGTGGTGTCACGCCAATGTTGAGATGTAAGTACCAAAATACGCACGAGCGTGTAAATGCACACTGCAGTGTACAGTCGACCCTGGTATCTCTGGGCCTCGATTTAATGGATATAGGGAAGACGAACTCATAATTGGAAAATACCAAAAGTCACAACTTTAATCATGATTTTTATACATGCATATTAATATCCCTAAAAAAATCCAGATACGCAATCTGTATATCCCCCATCATCCATTGGATCAAGGGCGGAATTTATCGGATAAAATTTGAAAGGTTGGAATCAAGGGAGGAAACATTTCTGTGGAAATGCTCAAAGTGGAAACTAAAAGAAAATGTGTCCATTCGCGAGAACTTATAACCTGATCAAAGATGCGAAAAATTTCGTTCAGCTTTTTTCCAGGGTTCACGTTAAATGTCGCGTATTTTTGTTTAAAATGCTATTGCGTTCCTACGCGCGCTTCACTTTTCAAGCTAGCATTTAGTCAAGGATACAGATTTTTAAATATATATTCTACGGTTTTTATATGACTTATATGTTTTGTATATAAAGTGGGGGGAGTCTAACTTTTGAACTTCTGACGACAAAACTGTGTGAATGTTTATTACGTTTGGCCTAACAGAATCGGCTCTTGGCTCAATCAAGTTTATCTATAGGATGGGTGATTACGATGCAAGAAAGATAGTAAGCGCGTCCCTCGCAAGTTGTAACCGTTGCGTTACGATATTGAATTTTGATCTCACGTTCGTCGGATGGTAGCATAATACGCTAAGGAGAAGAATTATCATTTATCTCACAGTACAAGCAGAGCATACTTTAAGTCGCAAAGAGATTATGAAGCTACAGAAATATTTGTTCGAGTAATTAAGACGGTGAAGTGAAAATATCGATTTGATAGATCGAAAACCTGACGAATCGCGGACACACTTAATCATATCAGATAGAGTTACACACATTTGCAAACTTATAAAATTCCACGATCAAAATATCGGTCGAACCAAATAGAGAAGACTATTCTAATCTGCGAACAACGTATTAATCGATAAAATTTCACCACCCGCATACGACGATACGCGTCGTGATTTTTCAAATCGTGGTCTCTCTCCTTTAACGCATAGCTTACGGAATATCTGAAATGCACACGTGGACCTGCAACGATCGTACGCCAACCTCGTGTGTACACTTTACGTTAGTTCGTAACAGTATATTTTGCACCTAATCCAATATGTAAGAAAAAAGACAATTGGCCACGTTCGTCGAATTCACCCTCCACAAATCTCTCCTCGAAGACGCGAGGGGAAATTGTAATTGATAATTTTCGATTCAATAAAGAGCTCTTCTGTGCCGCCGGTTTCTCCTGGTAGCGATCGATTATTAAGCGGCGCTCAAAATTGAACAGAGAGCGAGAGAAAGAGAGAAAGTGGAAATCGACCTGCTCGTGGAACCGATCGTTTGAACCGCCATTTTGAGACGGCGGTCGATCGAAATCGTCGTCGTGTAAATTTCACCGTGTAAGTATCATAACCCGTGACGTTATTGCGTGTCGACACCTTGTAACTATTGTACATAAAGATCCCTCGCGAGCTGCGAAGCGACACGTCCACCGACGTAATTCCGTCACTTTAACGAAAATGATCAATTAAATGAATTTATACGAAACTGGGATTACGTCGTGGAGGTGCGCAGAGGAAGACTTGCGAGTTACACGGGCAGCAGCGTGACGTCGCGTTCCCGAAGGCGCATCCTCGAAGGTCCTGCGTGTATAAAGCGTATAAAACTGCCCGACGTGACGTTTTTACACCGGAACTAGCCCAAACAATAAGTAACATTAATCGTCGATGGTCACCGACTAATTATTAATTGCAAGTGTAATTTACGAGTGGTAGACTAGCGATAAGTAGATATTTAAGACATAAGTAGCGAACGGTGATTGCAACTGTAATTAAGAATTAGATCGCTAAACGTAATTTAGTCGCGAATGTTAACTAAGAATGGCCATTTCTATTTTGTACAACATCCACGACGTTCGATCACTGGCAATCCCCGAGCAACGATCGACCAGATCGACGATCCAGATCCGGCGGTTGGGTTAATTAATCGCGAGGAACTTTCGAAGCGGCACAGTGGCAGTCGAGGAGAATCAATCGGATCCGCGATACTTCCTGGGAAATATATTTGCGTAATCATCGACGAGGCAGATCGAACCAATCGCTCGATATTGCGTCGAAACAAAAGTCCCCACGTTGGCTCGTGGTAACGCGGTGTTTGTTTAACGAGAAACCGAGAAATTTACGCGACTCCCGTTCCTTTCGAAGTGGCTCGATTCTTAGTAGATCGACGTATGTTTGCGATTCGCGGCATTGACAAGATCGACGAAAGTGGCGCCGAATTTTTTTATCCGGAAAACCTGAGGAAATAGCGGAGCGCGATCGTGCGCGAGATGCCAGAGAGAATGTCAGCGTCGCGGCGAGCGAATTTGCGCATTATTCCGGACGTTTATACCGATTCTCGTTGGATCATCTGCACAGCCGGCGACTCGAGGATAGCCGCTGTTCGTGCTAGAGGAGAAAAGTCTGCAGATCTGGAAAATATGATTTCTACGAGGAACGGAAGAGCTTTAAGTCGCCCGAACTTCGTTAGGACCGGTTGGTAACGCAAAGTCGCACAAATGCATAGATACTTATAGATTTATAACAAAGGTAGTATCGTTTGTGGACCTTTGACGGAATACCGGCCAGGATGATCGCGAGGTTCGAAACGAGGCGGCGACTCTTCTTCGTATCCCCTCCTTCGTTGGCGGCGACATTAAACGCTCTTCCCCGACTATCGATGCGCGACAGGCGGCCAGTGCAAAATTTTATACGAGAGCAACTAACGCTGGATGGAAGCGAGCGAAACGAGTAGCTGGAAATCAAGGGTGTCTTCGATGTACCGTGTATATCCCAAAACTCTGTATAATTACGTAAGGGGCGAGGGTAGGGGGGGGGGGCAATGATCATTTTACGATCGGGCTACTCGGATCGGTATAGTAAGTAACACGATTTCTAGGATAGCGTATGATTTCTCCGGCAGGCTACGCGTCACGATGTTTAAATATAGTAACAATATAGATTTTATATACCGCGTGTGTGAGAATTTAAACGTGAGCATGGCAGAAGGCAGTGCGTGTATTAAGTGCGCGCGGGATGCGCGCCGCAGAATTGCAGTTCGGCAGGTTAATAAATCGTATTTTCGAGATAAACAGCGCGATCTGCGTTTTGCTCTTTATTGAACTCTACCCTGTTTCATCCTTATCGCTGTTCCCATCATTATCCACGTTGTCATTGCATACGCTGTATCGAGAAGCAAAAATCGCACTCGTTTTCATCGAATATCGCGCTTCGACGCCTTGCGCCAGGTCAATGTTCGTACATTACCCGGCAATTTATATTTCACCGAATTTTACACGCTACACCTTCGCGAATCCTCATTTTTTCCACGCTCGCGATGTACATGCGTGCATTCCACCGTTTCTCGTAAATTAATTCACGATCAAAGGCGCGTCGTTCGATTTGAGCGACCAGAAAGAAGATCGTACTTGCTAATTCTCGAGTTTCGCTTTTTTCTCGTGTGATCTGCAAAACTACCTGGTTTAATCTTTGTTTAATTATTTCGCGTCGGTGTTGAAAAAAATTCGCTATACAATTTTATGCATTTTGAATAAAAACTTCGCACGGATAAAAACTATTTCGTCTTTGACCACGATCGTAACTTTCTGCACAGTTCGTAATTCGCGCGCACGTCGATGGTACAGTCGATAAATCAGGTCTAACTGCTCGCTGTCGCCTGGCACCTCTACTGTCGTATTCCAGCTTCTCTTTGCTTTCCTTCAGGGATCAAGAAACAAATTAATGTATTCCGATTGTACATCATAGTACATAGTAAGACAGGTATTAATAGTTTTATGGCTCTAGAAATAATAAATTCATCAAGTTTTTTGTGGCAATATCTTTGAATAAAAAGGCTATAAACTGACTTCCTTTTTCTTCTTTTCTTCAGTTGCTTTGTTTTTATTTTTATTCCTCGAATTCTCTGTTGGATAAAGCAGGTGACCCGACAATTGAGAATTGCCTTACCATCGGGTCCTAAAGTGGGAGCATCAACGCATGCTTGCAACCATTGTTCGTCTATTTCATCTCTCGTAGTCTATGCCTCGCGTATGCGCGAGGATGCACAATTGTAAACAATCATTAACCTCGAAATATGATGCACAGTTAAAGTGAAATCAATAAACATGGCACACGCGTATGATAATTATTATAACGAATACCGAAAGAATGCGGAGTTGCAGCAAAACTTAAAGTACAAAAAGAAATATCGAAAACTGAAAAGGATCGTAAAAGACACGGTCTTTGTAAGTTGGTGCCCGACAGGACTTTAAGGGTTTGAAAGAGTTCCGAATCCTGACTAATGCGCGAATGTTTTTAGGAAAATGCCGCGCTCTGCGATCAGGTTGCACAAATGCAAGAGAATTTAATGCTTGTAAAGGAAGAGCGGCTCTTTCTTTTGCGTAAATTATGTCAACAACAGGGAGAAATAGATCCATCGACGATGATAGCCAGGACCCAATCCAACAACCTTAATTCCGGCTCCTTCAATCCGGAATGTTCAACCCCGAAAAAGACGGTGAAGAAAAGAATTTCGACCGATGGATCAGGTATTAATGTAAAAGATAGTCGAGTGTGTGGCTCAATGTTATTTCTATAAGGTGTCTTGCAGAAATCAAGGGCAAGGCAAAACGATACAACAAAACTATGCGAAGGGTTGTGCAATTGATTCCATTGGACGTACATGGAAGGCCGATATTTCCTATTGCTTTGGGAGATTTAACCGTATATTCCCTTGGGGAGGTAGTGTCCGACAGAATCGCGTATCATACGGAGGATCTCATATATCCCGTTGGTTATTGTAGCACTAGAGTCTACGCTAGTTTACGAGATGCAAGGACAAAAAGTTTATATACCTGTAAAATATTGGATGGTGGAACAAAACCCAGGTGCGTAATTAATGATGGATATCAAATTGTTAGATACAAAAATAAAATATTTTGGACTTTTTCAGATTTGAAATAGTATCGGATAATGATCTTGATCAACCGTTGGTTGGATCAAACCCTGATGAATGCCACTCTAGGTTACTGGTAGCGATTTCACCAGCGCTTAGATCGATACCTCCAAAAGGAGCTGACTTTTTTGGCATTTCTCATCCTACGATACAAAATCTTATACAAAGCACACCTGGTACACGAAAGCTTGTTATGTATAAGCAACAACGCTTTGAAGTGAGTATGTTGAAATCACAATACATTTTGCATTGACCGAAGGCTTATACTCGTCACTGTTAGGTCAGCAAGAGTCATGTAATGGAAAGGGGTGCTAGTCCTGTGACGGAAGAGGAAACAGATCCAGGCTTGGGTTTTGCAGCTTTGCACAGGCATTATGCGCTGTCGAACACTTACAGGATTAAGGAGGAACCTTCGGATCATGATCTGTTAGCCCTTCAAGAGCTGCTATCGTGATTTTTGTAGTTGGCAAAAAAAATTTCTAAAACAAAAAGCAACTCCATTTTTTAATACCTTTTTTTATATCAGTAAAAAATAATGTATAAAATAATTAGGATAATACAGGTATTTATGTACAAGCTTTCCTTAGGTGTACACATAAATGACATGCGTGTTTTATTCGTAAAGACTATATTAAAGAAGTTCATCAGACTTATATGAGCATGTTTATTAAGTCATAGCATATGAAACGATACGTTTCATACCAACGTTTGTTGTTTTATTTCCAGAATTATATAAAGTCATATTAACGATGTATAGTTAAACTTATGGTAAGCACTGATTTTATAAAATCAAACTTTTGATCAAGATTATTCCTTAATTATATAAGTTATAAAAGACATTAGGCATTGCATAACACAACACTTAGCATAAAATATATATTTAATTCAGTGTGCTTCTCATAATTCAATTATGAATAGAAAAGGTATAAAATTTCTGATCCTACTTCAATTTAAGGTAGGGCAATGAAAAATAACGTATTTACAATACTTTCAATCTACAAATCTTATAGATAATTAGCTTTACATGTATCAAATAATTAGCGGTTTGGTATTTCCTGCAATAGCAATGTTCCTTTTAAATATAATTTGTATACAATTTTAAATAGTTTACTCTATAGATTTGCTACAGTTTTATGTGCACCTTTCAACATATATTTAACCTTGAACATGACTCCATTGTTCAACTTTGATCTGTATTTCTTTTATAATGCAGGTCAGTATTAATTATGTCGTGCAAGCAAAAACTGAGACAAGCATTTACTCGGCGTTGTATAGAGATATTTAAATTTATGAAATTATATCATTGCTGCACATTTATTGTACTAAAGAAATTCGCATAATATATTCTTCAGCGTCACCGCCTGTTTGCCGGTCCAATAGTTTTGTTAAAAAGTGTATTTGCAATAGCAATTACTGGAGAGAACAATTTTAGTGGAAAATCACTAAAACAATAAACAAAGAAAATAGAATAATGATTTCTGAGATCACTATCAGTTATGCTTATTTTATAATGAGTATACATACCATACTCCAGTCACCGGTTCAGCTTCGTTTCCGCTTACAATAAACAAAGGAAACAGTATAGAAAAAACACAGCCGCTGAAATTAAATACCTTATTTTATCCAACAAAATTTGGAAATTAATCTTTTCATTGTACAAAACATGAAAGTATTACCTTATTACATACGAATTGGGCAGTTGGGTAAGTACCGCTAATGGCAGGCCAAAGCCCACAAAGTATGGCCAGTTACCTTCGATAAAAGTTAAACGTCTATGCAACTCCCAACCCATATTAAACCATTTGTATTCAAAGGCATAGAGAGCATATAAAAGGCACATATGGATAAGGGCAAGGATGTCCCCTATGGGAGGTAACGGAACCTTTGATACCAGCATTCCTTGTCCCAAAAATAATGCTTGTACCAGTACACTGAAAAGGGTATCTGCAACCAGTTTGCTCACACTAGGTAGAAGCAGTGGTCTTCCTTGTCTGTACCTATAAGCACTGTCCGCTATGTCCTACACGGTTTACAAAGACATTGGAATTGATATTAACTCCTTCTATGGTTATCAGCCAAATCTTCTTTGCTCTGAGCAAATAATTCATACCTGAAACCATAAACTGTTGACTATCCTACTGAGCAGAAAAAGTGGTAGTACCCATACAGTGCCAAATGTAAGCGACAGGAATGGTTTTGTCCAAGACCATACAGTCATACCCATGCCTGGCGAATGACCAAATATAATAGTCAGTAAGTACTTGAGAAATGGGAGCAATCCACATTCAAAAATCAAGATGCTAGCCCAAAACACGCCACCATTTAATGCGCAGCATTGAATCGTTCGTTTCAATACCTTAGATTCTCTAAAAAAAAAATACGCATATTTAGATAAATGTATTCATCATACATATTACCAAATATATATAATAACTTACCGTTGTTGACTGCACTGTTTAGCTGGACTATGGGTAACTGCATTATCTTTCTTACGGGCTTCTACCTTGGATGGTGATTTTTTGTCAAGCTTTTCATTAATTCGTTTGTCCATATAAAAGAGCACAACAGCTCCTCTCAAGCTATCGGCAAAACCCTTGTATACGGCACGTATTATTCCCTGAAATATTATTATCAAACAGCATGATGGCCTTTTCTATTATTAGGAATTTACTCATCGATGTACATGTGCACTTATCGAGTAATATACTTAAAGCAACATCGCATGCAGTAATTATTGTCATGAGCAAGATAAAAATAAAATGCAAAATAACTGTCAGAAACAAATTCCTAGTATAAAAGTGTCTTAATAGAATCAAGTCTGCTACTCACCGTTACGTTGTCCATATTTTGTAACGGTATATTCCGCACAAGGCCAATGAAATTACGCTGTAAAGTTGTTCGACGTTCTGCGAAGCGAAAAAAATATTTCGGACATTGCTTTAGCTCCGATATAAAAAATTTCACAATACAAGCACCGATATAACAATGCTTACTTCGACAGCGTAGATATCAAATTTTCCGATGATTTCTGTCCATTATTATTGCCATGTTCCATCGTGACAGACTTATAGATATTAATCTTTGTCCAAAAATATACGAATACGTGCTGCCCCCTCAAATAGCAGATCTTTAATGCAAACTTCCCGCAAATGCAGGTTAAAAACAATTCTAAATACGTATCAGCTGGCGAGTCTCCGTCACGGACAGAGGTCGCCGTTTTAATCAGTTTAAAGGTCGATGGATCATTGTGCCCCTTCCCTTTATCTTTATTTAATATTCGACACTGTCTTTCATTTCGTATTCAAATATTGCACGGGCATCTAACGACGGGCGTAAAAATGAGTATAGCTTAAAATCATAAGACATAATGCGAGTCACTTATATTTTTATTTCCATTCGAAAATTACCCCCGTCTCGATGAGATTAATGAAGGCTGTCTGACGTCCGCAAAACACATTGATGAACCATTTCTAATGTTTCTTGTAAATAAAACGTGTAATGAACTTCTTCTGCAGATAGTTGCATAACTATAATTATGTAAATAGCGACGGAATCACCTATAACTATGTCCAACTTAAACGTAGAGTTAGTCATGAATGTTTAGCAAAAAACGAGTATCGATCAATATACCGTTTATGGGGTTTAACGAATTATTGTACCAATATTATATCTTCAGTTGCATATTTATTTATACTTTTTAAATTAAAATTCCATCTTTGTAAACAAACTTGTATGCTCAATCAAGATTACATTGGCAAACTTCTTAAAAGCCTTGAAAAAACTCTTTGGCTATGCGGGATAATATCCAAAAAGAAATGAAAATCGATCGATTCGATTGAAACTATAATTTCGATACGTACGTTAGTTCGTACAAGGGTATAATGTTTTTGAAGATTGAATATTTGTACGGGCTCTTATATATTGTATTAATTTTTTAATTATCCTCTTATTGATGAAGAAGAGTAAAATTGGCCAATTTCTCGACAATTTCCGTATTCCTGCGTGAGAACGATTATTAAATTAATATCAACAAATAATCCTTCACGTAAGCCGTTCTTTCGTAAGCCATTCGTCTTGCTCCCTTAGACAATATCTGAGAAAGAAAATGTCTACCAGGAGAAAAATGCCACGTTTGCTACTGACCGACCATGAATCATCGACGGATACTTCACAAACTGATATCAGATTTGACAAGAGGCACATCCATGAAAGAGAGCGGAAGAAAGTGTGGGATCTCTCTTAATGCCTGTACAAAACGTGACTTATAATCTGATATTCAGCGATTTAGAAAACAACATATTTATTCAGATTCGTCGAAGAAGCGCGTCTGTTAGAGATAAAGTAATTTTCGAGGCAGCAAAGGCAAAACTTCAAGGAAGAAATGCTCGAAACGACAGTTATTCCAGTAATAGTTGTAAATTCACAGACAAGTTTTTATGTACATATTGACTTTAACACTGTGGACAGTTAAGTTGCTAATGGAACTGTTGGTCTGTTTCATGAAGCAGGTAAATCGAATCCTGCTATACGATTGCGCGGAGGGAAAGATCACGTGCTTACTACATTCGTCGAGGAAGTAAGTTTTTGTTGGACAGTCTGCACCTATGTTAATCAATACGATCGACATACATAGCCGCACTTGTTTAAAATCCTACGTTTGTTAATCACTTAACGAAGCTTGATATTTATTCATTTATCATGAACGTAGTATACGTACTAGCGATGTATATCAATCATATATCGGACAGGAATTACGACCTCTAAGTTCCGCGGAAAAGTATTTAAAAAAGCCTGTACGCAGTCGACAGAACAAAACAGCAGGATTTCCAGAGCTTAAAATTCGTGTGAATGGTAAAGTTTTGACAATATTTATAAATACACGATTTCCAGCCGGTATTACAATATTTTAGAAAAAACGTCGAGAAACTTGCGTAGGAGGAAGAAAATGGAGGGTGAAGTAAATAATTTTAAAGTACATAATTAATGCATTGACAATGTAACAGTATCATTTGCACCATGAAAAATGTATAAAATATGATTATACTCTTTGTTAATTTTACCACACTTCAGCGGATTAAAATGGACACTAGCGAAGTTGGGTTACCAAAGTACGTGCCAACAAAGCCGGGTGGGTTGATGGTACCAAGAGATAATTTGAGATTAAGCTGCAAATATTTACGTAAGAGCTTTAAGCCCTGATAAAACTATGGTCACATATATATGCTCAGTAAAGCAATGCAATCCAATAATACGGTGTACGACAGGTTCCCAATTTATGTACTGTAAAATAAATCCTTGTAAAGAAATTAAATAACGTATATCCGAACTACACTTCAAATTCCATGTTTTTAAATGTTAGATTTCCGTAAAGTCACATATTGAGATACATCCTTCCAATTTGCAGCAAGACCATTCAACCAACATCGTCCATCACGTCTAAGAAATAGATGTGCTTCAAAAGTAATTACCTTCTCGGCGATTATAATGACTTATCTATTTGTTTAATATAAAGTGTAATATTTTATAAACACATAGGAAAAAATGTATAACGTTCCGAATGAAAAGGTAGGACATCAGAGATCCACGAGCGCGTGCACGAAAGTAGCAGCTCAAAGGAAGACTCTGCAAAATATCGGTAAATTCACAGTTCTGCTGCTATATCTCCATTTTCTCGTGTCCTACTATATATCGTATTCAAAAATGCAACAATTCAGAGACTTGTTCGACATTTGCAGAATACAAGATGAAAGGGAATAAATAAATCATTTTTCTGCAGCTATTTCTTCTCGATCTCTATAATGATTTTTGTCTATTGCCAAACCCAACGCCTAAACATTAATAATGTGCCGCACTTCCCATTAATCGAAGCACGGTGACGTTTATTTACAAAAAGTCGAATATTTTATTAAAAAAAAATACTAACGATACACATGTAATATTGGATATTACTACTGTCAATCTCACGATAATAAAGCCCGGCGATTTCATCTTTGGTACAGGAATTTCAGGCTGCGTTGATTGCACAGATGCTACAAAGTTTATCGTTAGAAAACGATTTGAAGAATTAATTATTTGAATGGTTTTCTCGAGCAGCTGTGTACCCTGGATGTGATGGATGGAATGAAAGAAACCAACAACAGGTTTGTACGACGTTCTCGAATCCAATACATTAGTCTTAGATCACGAGCCATATTACTTCAAAAGCCGTTCAAACAACTCACTTCTGAAATACTATACATCAAAACTGAACCTCATGCGATGAATCTACAAACCGATACTAATAACTTAAACTCAGCTTACAACAATCTTCTCCATTGCAATTAAATTCTCCGAACATCAACTCCATCAACATGTCAC
Organism: Ampulex compressa; assembly: GCA_038496175.1. Taxonomy (NCBI): domain Eukaryota; kingdom Metazoa; phylum Arthropoda; class Insecta; order Hymenoptera; family Ampulicidae; genus Ampulex; species Ampulex compressa. The sequence goes on along the minus strand of JBCFXI010000414.1, from coordinate 115,312 downwards.
ATACTTCATCATTCAAACTTCCCGCCCTGAGCACTGCCCGCTCCCTACGGTTACAAGTTCTGGCCATATTAGCCCGCTTAAATTTGCGCTGTAAGATCTATCCTAACGGTATTACGACAAACATCGTCGTTACTGGTCTCATAGACTCTCTTTGAATATGGGATCTAACATTTTGTTGGCGTCCTCACGAGAATTAAACCAGGAAAGTGTTGGTAACGCCTAGGAACACCTCCACTTGACAGTGGGTAATGATCTGTCATTTTTAAGCGCATTAAGCCTTTCTCGGTCCTCGAATTTCAGTTCCTGACAAACTCAACGAATTTACGTTCTATATGTTTTATACACACACAATTTGAATATCTTTCCATCTTTAGTCAAATTTGCTAACCTCGGTCTTCAGATGTATGTAAACAATAGTTCTACAATTTCTTTATACCTTCTTCATAATTGACGGATATAGTTTGCTTAATTTCTTTTTTTAATTTTGTTAATTTCTGTAAATTATATTAACACCAACTGTACATTCTTTCTCAATTGTATTAATGTCATATTTTACCAAATATACCTGAAAATGACTCGCACTTGAGTTGAAACATCGTACAAACCTCTTGTTGATTTCTTTCATTCCATCTATCATATCCAGAATACACAGCTGCTCGAGAAGACCATTCAAATAATTACTTAGATTACATCAAGCAAGAAGATAGTTTTGAGAATCATGCAATTTGAAGAATGTTCCTCGCCAAACGTAATATTCCCTGTATACTTTTCGCCTTGCGTGTACCCAATTGTGAGATCGATGACATCACGGAACATAAACGAACATTAAAATCTAAAAATCCAAAGAAAATAACTTGAATTTTGTTAATCTCTTGCAGAATACGAATAGCCCTATGCAATTAATGCTGAATATTAATTAAAAGATAAAAAGGAACAGCCTTGGCATGCTATTCACTCGTGCACAATTACTTACAGTTTTTACTTACGAATCTCTTCCCGCTCTTTTCACAGAGCAAGTTTTCACAAATATATGTAGATATCTGTGCATCCATTACTTTTGATTTACCATTGTTTGTTTTATTTCTAGTCCGTTCAAACCATAGGTTGACTCCTCAGAGACCTAATTATCCATCATTTTGATGTCTTTCATATCATTAACTTAAAAGTAACAGAGTTTACAGATGCTGAAACTAGCATTGTAACGATCATAAAGATATATACGAGTGGAATTAAAAAATATTATGCTTTAAGATATAAGTACATAAAAGGCTCCACATAAGAGTTTGCGATAAGCATAACAGATATTGTACAAATCATATTTTGGAATTAGTCCATAAGTGCAACTGAGTAAACTTCTACGTTAAACAATGTCTACTGCAAGCTCAATGATCAATCGACGAATTCCTTTGCGCATTTAGAATCATGGGCAATTCCTTATCCATCAGATAGTTATTGCAATTAAGCCATTCGTGGAATAAAGAGTTTTATTGAATTTCATGTTATTCAAAGATCGTTCCTTTTGTTTGAAGAACTGTGTGAAACATTGTAAACCAGTAATCATCGTGAGAATTCCTATTCAGACGATTTAAAATTTGCTCTCACGATAAACCACACGATTGTTTCAACAGTAAGATCTAACGAGCACTAGATCTTATTTTGTCGAGTGTGGAATAGCAAACTGGTGTTGGATATTTTTTTGTTTAATATCGGAAAATCGGAAAAGTGAAGTCTGTGAGATTCGGCATGCAATAATTTATTTACATGGTATAAAATTATTTCGACATGGTAAGTGATAATAATAGTATAATGGACTATTAGTTTCAGCCAAGTTCGTTAGACCTTGTACATTTTAGTGTGACTTTCGTATCATTCAGATTTATAAGTTGCGTGAATGTGCCTCGAACAGGTTCTTTGAAGCTAATTAACGTTTAGAATAATAATTTACCGGACATGTACGTAATCGTAGGCTGCGATAATAAACATACTGATTATTATCCATACTTACGTAACGATACCAGGGACAAGTAGAAATATAGATTAATAGATAGCCGGTTATATTATCATATACTGCGACGGGCTTTACACGAAAAACACAAACAACAGATTAGTCAGGTTGGTATCATAAAATCCGTCGTCTTAGAAAAGATAATTGTGCTAACAATTTATATTGTAATATCTATCATCAAAAAATTTAATCAACGAAAACTCTGTATTAACAATTTGTTATATGATAAAACGAAAGAGGTTTTAGAACGAAAGTAAGATGAATATATTCTCACAGACCGTAAAGTCTACGCATTAAAAAATTTCATTTCTCATTAAGCGTAAGTAAAAGACAATTAGCCTTTCGTTGCGGTACTGCTTGCGAAGTTTACCGTTATTTTTTTAATTTAGCGCTTTCAAACAATTTTGAATACTCCCGCAATGATGGGCGAACTGCGATCGAAAATCGACCAACACTTTCATCATCGCGGAGCAACGCGTTATCGAAAGTTCGATAGTCGTCCGACAGCCTGATTTGTGCGCTGCACATGGTTTACCGTGGCACAAATGTGAGGAGAGAAATTCATGGTGTTGTTGCAAATAATCCGTTTGTGCCATAGCGGTTGGACGAAAAAGCTGCGTGAAACCGCGGTGGAACCATCTCGCATTGGTTTCCTCCAGTGAAAGTGAAACTAACCAAATGTAGGCGCCGGGTGTTTTGCCAGGAGATTGTTTTGTGTTTGTCAGAGCGGGGGTGTGACAGCTTGTTAACCGATTGAAAAGTAGTTTTTCATAAAAACCAGTATCGGCACATTTTTCTACACAGGCTTCGTGACGAAGCTACCAACTGATTATCTTTATCCGCGATTTTGGAATACGTGATTTCGTTCCTTTGCTTTTGCCTCGACGATTCATCATTGTTTGGTTCCTGTAAGATTAAAGTTTTAACACCCTACACGCGCGTAATCTTAAATAAAAATCAACCAAGTGCCTACATATCTAATTTTTTATATATACTTTTGTAACTTTCATACCATAGCTTCTCGTATTTTCTTATAGGTTATAAGACTTGATGGATGCTGTTGTCGATATTGACAACAGCTAGATCTCATATTACTTTTAATGCAACTACATGCACTGGAACCAAACAGCAATTATACAGGAAGAAATGCAGTTGAACCCGATGAGTCATAGTAATACCATTGAAACAAATGAGAGTGTGAATCCCGGTACAAGTACTCAAATAGCATCGGCTTGCTGCACCCCCCCACTATCGTATCACAATATCAATCTACCTCTTGGACATCCGTCAACCTTAAATAATGATCGTGGCGCACCACCGTCGTACGAAGAGGCTATAGATCCTAATGGTGAAGAAACTTCTGTTTTGATATACAACTTGTTCTACGTTGCTTTAATGAAAGTTAAATATTGATAGTTATATAATAAATATTAAATAAAAAAATGATGAAATAAATAATAGTTTAATCAGGAATGTTTTCTGCGACTAGTGTATTATAGTTGGAAAGATATTAAGATATATATTAAATCTTAAATATTTATTGCAATTTCAGCACCACCTCCTTCTTACGATTCACTCTTTGGTCGTATGAGAGAAGCACATAAAGTTTCGAAGGGTGTATTTGATTTTCTAAAAAATATTATTCTCCTCCTCTTAGGCACAAGTGAGTGTTATTTATGAGAATCAGAAATATGTATAATCTGTCTCTAACATGTTATTGTATTTTTTCTAATACAATTTGTCTTTTCACAGTTGGGTGTACAATTATCTTAGGTGTAACGATAGTTGTACCCATATGCATGATGATTATTGGGGGACTCTATCTGAATGATTGCCCACAAGGTGAATACATTCCTGTTTACCTATTAGTAGGTGGCGGTTTTGGTGTGTTTAGGCAGTTGTTACATTTATCTGCCAGAGTACGTCAGCGGCAAGAGGAAAGAGATGAAGAAAGAATACGACAGTCACCTACGCATACATTGATCAATTGTTTCATGCTCGGTTGGTTTATCATCGGTAAGCTGAGCTCATTGTGCTCTTTTTTCACTGTCGTGTATTCACAACTGAGATTTAGATAAATTTGTGCGTTTTTTTCTTATATTTAACAGGTTCAATGTGGGTGTACAAGGAGTATGAACCGAATTACGATCCAGCCGTTGGCAAATATTGCAACAAAACTTTATATTTATTCGCCTTTTGGTTGATTACATCGACATACATATTCCTAGGCGTCATAACGGCCGGAGTCTGCAGTATTTCAGTGGCCAGCATCGTGTTTCAAAGGCCAACCCCAGATCTGATGTAAGGAATTACACTGTTGTCTTAAGATTAGAAACAAAAACGATGATCTGAAAATTTATGTTGGGAGCAAGCGACGAGTGTCAGAATTAGAGCACATCGTGTATCGATATTATTCATAATGGGGCACAAAAAATTCGTCCACGTTCACGTACCTGAGATGCTTAAACAACAATTTAAGGATGAATCGTCGACGCAGTAAACGCACATATTGCCTTTGCGAAATTCCAAAATGGAGGGCCCATCTGCGATTAAGCTTACCGATCTAACATTACAGCAGAAATATGCGGATAATTGCAACATCAACGCACTAACATTCTTGGACTGCAAAGTGCTGAATCACTCGAATACACTCAAGTCGATCGTTCTCTCAGATGTTACGATGCGAAAATTGACAAGAGAAGAAATGCTTTAATCAATTTAGGGCTGTGGATATTTCGCGATAATCGTGAATTTTATAAAACTTGTGCCAAGAGATTGCAGAGTCGATCCCTAAAGTACTCTTACCTGAGCGTCGCCCTCGGCTTACGTTGCAAACAATTCGACGCGCGTCTTATAAAACTGCGATGCACGCCGTAAGCATTTTTTATCACCGTGTTGATCGTGCTATCTCAACTGTTTGGCCACGAATGGCAGCTATCAAACATTTCTTATTACTAAAAGGAGAAAAAGAGAGAGAGAGAGAAAGAGAGAGAAAGGAAAAAAGAAGCAACCTTCGCTTACCTGTAATATAACTTATCGTTAAAAGACTGCGATATTACGCAAAACTTTTTATTCCTTCGCCCTCTCCTCCGTCCCTTCAAACCTCTAGTAACCTCCATTGGGCCTTTATGTCAATATAGTTAATTAATGTTTTCACGAAGAGCGTGGTCAAAAGAGAAACATAAGGACAAGTCACCGAACTCGCACTTCTTCGATCCTATTTCAATGCAGCACGGTTGGAATGTCAGTATTTACAAGTATTGATAGAGTTTATAATTTTTAAGAAATTCTCTCGCTTCATTGATATTTAGGCATAGTGGAGGATAATGTAACTTGACTAACAATTGTATTATTAATATTATTGGATAATGTTTCTTCCACTTTCATACGTCTATCTACTTTCCGACAAGACCTTAGTCTTCCCACTGAACCTCTACAATAAGGACACGTATTCCAAAGCCACGGAGATCCGTTCTTACCATTCACCCTTACGAATGAATCTGCAGACGCTTGCACGCATAACAAATAACGAGCGAGCTTTTGTACCTTCAACATCAAAGCAACATTGATACTCCAAAAGCAGTTTGTATTAAAGCGACACAATAGACTGCGGTTAAAAACACCCGAGCATACGCTTAGCATACAAACGAACCTGTAATCATTTTGTATTTATCCCCTATCTCAATGTAATACAACCAACTTCGGCAATGTAACTTCGAGCGAGATCGGTGCGTGCCTATGAGGTATTCCTTGTATCGTATGTTATAGGCACACATGCACATTTGTTGTTATAATTTCCTAAATAAACGGCTTAAAATCAAGTCACGCCTTTATTCTTGGAGGGACCGTAACGTGACGTCATTACGTTGCAGAAGAGATCAGAATACATCAATGAGATAGAATAGCTGCCACGTATGGTAAATGGGTGTCTGGAGCTCGTATCGATAATACAGAAACATACTTATATATCTTCCGGTATAACGTATTTTTTTGGCGACCTCTCATCGTATTCGCCGTAATATTCCTCGTATTCGCCCCGATATTCGTCACCCTCGTACTTCAGATATTTCTCCGCCTCCTGCCAAGGCTCGTCCGCGCACTTATCCATCACAGATTCTAAGGAGACCTGCAACGACCAAACCTACATTAGCGCATCCGCGTTTCCTCGTTTGGCGCGTTTAAAGCCTGATTAAGGGGAAAACGGAAGTTCTCATTAAACGCCTCAGTCGCGCGTCATTCGTCGCCAGGAGAGCGAGGAAGGCGCAAACGGAAGAACGATCAGTACTCATCCGGATATTGTAATTTTATTAATGATCGTTGCGGACCTGCCCTCGAACACAACGATGGAAATAGCGAACGGAAGTTTCCGTTAGTACAAGGGGTCGATTAAAATTCATCAGAGCTGGATATCTGCTTCCGCTTTCCCTGACGTCCAGGACATTGGTAATTAACGGAACCGGATATCGTCGAACGGCACCACAATATTAGCATCGGCCGAAAACTCGCCATTAGAATTTTTACCTCAGTGCGGCAGTTTTTTCTCTTTTTTTCTTTTTTCAACGCAATTGTACGTTATCGACTTATGCAAGGTTTACGTATCCGTAAGAATATTTATAGATACATTGGACTGTGTACGACCGAATAAATAAAAGTGACGCTTCACCCATGAAGAAGTAAAAATAATTTTGATATATAATAAACGAAATATGAGGGGATATGAATTATTATTTGGATTAGAAAGTCGATTACCTCTTCTCTCAAGGGTATCGGTTCTGGTGGCAGTAAATCAGGATCGTAAGGAGTGATGCATCTCGCACGCCATAGAGGGATAATGCCCTTCTTCAGAGGAACTACTTCTGCTTCTACGTCCTCGGCCTCTTTAGTTTCCTCCACTGTCTTTCACAATAAAATGCAAGGATTTTATGAAATACGAAAAAATCATCGTCTTGTCGCCTCGATCGATCCTTACTTTTTCGATTTCTAATTCTTCCGCGTTCTGCGTTTCCTTCAGATCGGGATCGGTTACATGCACGTAATGTCCGTGTTGCATGCAAGCGTTTTCGAAGGTAAAACAGCCACGACCGCAGGGCTGCGTAAGTAATTAGTTACCCAAGGGAACTTTTAAAAGATAGCACGTAAAGTCACTACCAAATTTAGCTCCCAAGAGCCGTGAAATCGGTGTCTCGGGAAAATCAGCTGACCCGGTCCTTGCATACGATCTTTTATCCAGGTACCCATGAATTTTGTACCCGTTGCAGCGTACAGGTAAGATCCCAGGCCGTGTCGAAGATTCTTCTTCCAGGAACCCTCGTAAATATCGTTGTTAGCGTAATAGTATACACCAAAACCGTACTTCACGTCTCGCTTCCAATCGCCTATATATCCGTACGAAGAAGCCCCGATTTTTTTATAGAGCTTTATCTTGTTCTTACCGATGTTTTATCAAGTTCATTGCAATACGAGGAAAAAATGTAATGAAAAATATATTAAACCCTCTTTACGAGTTTCTGTGTGAATCTTGTTTATGAGCTGCCGCCAGCTCTTCACGCGCTACGCGACATTTATTACGAAATTATTCTGGAAAAAGTAACGAAAGATTGCGACATCCACGTGATCCGTAAGCAATATATTATACTTAAAATATTTACCCACGTGGCATCGCGCAATCATTCGAGCAATCGCTCATTACAAAAGCCGATACGTTTTTAATATTTTTATGGGTGGATGTTGGTTTTTAAAATTCAATTACCATAAAGATACACAAACAAATCAAAATCACACTGTCAGCTGATAAAACGACCGTTGCGGAATATACCTAAACGTATAACTAATTCCCGTGCCTCTGAGGTGCACGCTTATATACATCAAGCCGGAATATGCGCTTCAGGATGAAAAATAGTCGATGGAACAATTACACGTCGTTAAAAATTCCTCTCGCTTGGTTTTCAATATTCCTGACGTACGATATAAAAATAATAGCATAGATATACATGTGGACTACCAGCCCACGTTACTGCGGCTTCTTTGAGCCTGAATCGGATCCTATTTTCGTACGTTATTCCGTACCCTCGTATCGCGTTCCATCAGGGTACCAAAAAGTCCCTTGTCCATATTTCAGTCCGCGTCTCCATTCGCCATCGAATCGGGCACCGTTCTTGAACACGTAGACGCCTTTTCCGTGCCTGAGTCCTTCGCAATAGCGTCCCACGTACATGTCGCCGTTTGGAAGCAAAGCCTTCCCGCTGCCGTGTCTTTCTCCCTTCTTGTTTCTCTCACCCTCGTATACCTGTTATCGTTATACCGCCACGTTTGCACAAAGTTAAATAACATCCACTGTTCTCATGACGCTCAACGTATTTTACTGAGATCTGAAATCATTATCACGTGGATAATGTAATGTGCGTGGTACTGCTGATAATTGGGACAGTATATTCGCAAGGAGCGTGACACGAGATAAATGTATATGGCACATAAATCGAATATATCTGTCAAGAGGTTATGTACAGTTGATTAAGATTTGGAATTGTAGATGTTTCAATGCGAATGAGAACGCACCCCGAGAGGGTTAGCTTCTTCCTCGCCACGCTCACCCAGAATTGGTGGTGATTCTGACATCTTTAATAAACTTCAATCATACACTAAATAAACTCTATGAAATGATCAGGTAAATTTGCAATCGATCTTCGTTTTGAAGTCGACCGCACATTACATACATACCTTTCCTCCATTCTTTTCTTCGCGCGCATTTATTAGGAGAATATATAAGGAAACTGCAGTATTCTGAAAATATGTTTGGATTCAAATAAAAAGAAGTATCACGGTGGTGCGAAGGTCAGGAATAATTTGGGTCAAGAACGAGTTAATGTCGTATTAATTTATTTGCGTAATTCGCCTACACGATACTCGATCGTACGTCAGAGTAAAGGTATTCAGAATGCGGAAACCGTAATAATATATTATAATATCATAATATTCTTGTCACATTGTCGCGTATTTGAGCCGCGACCAGGATACATTATAATACAACTTTCGAATTCGCCGAGGTGCCCGATGTTGATTGTACACTTTCGAAAAATATTATCGGGTGGTACTCGGCGGATCCTCGACCTTGGGCCAGTCGATTCACGATCGGCTCGGTTCCTTCGTATAGACCTGTGGCCGAGCACTTAATAAAACTGATCTTCGCGTGTTCTAGAAACGGGGACGTGAATGAGGACGAGGATGAAGGTCCTACCGCGTCACCGACCGGTCAACAAGCCAATTAACGCTTGTTTCTCCTTCTCTTTCTTCCTCACCGTCTCCAAATTTCTTTGCTTCCAGGAGCTCTTGCGCAACTTTATGGGTCGCGATCCAACGTATCTCCCTGAAATAAAACGCAATATCTTGCAGCCCTTCGAGAAGCGCCAAAGACGTTTCCACCTTTGTAAGCAGCGAGCACCACTTTTGGTGGGCCGGGAATATTTTTCTTTCTCCTCGCGTATACTCGACGAGTATATTCAAAACTCGAGGAAGGATCATTCGTGTACGACACTTGCGTCACGATTATTCAAGGCTGACAAATATATTTCGTGCCCATTCCCGTTTTCGCCAAAGGGGAAAACGCATTTATTCGTAACTCATAGTGAAAGTGGCGGAAAGGCTAGCGCAGCAACAGGTGACTCCGACAGGCTACTTTCTCACACCCGCCTTCTATACTAACGAAATAAGAGGGACGATGTGGCGCGTTTATACGTAAGAATTTACCGACTGGTTCAGAAAAACCTCGTAGAACGTATATTTACGTTTCCGTAATTCAACATGCCAGGAAGCGTAAAGGTCAGTGTCCTGTCGTACGGTTAATAAAGTTCAACGATCGTTTAGCAGGACATGGGTTCGTATTGATTCCTCGGTGTTTTCACCGTGTCGTTCAGACGTCAAAGACCTCGGAAATTCGTACACCGAACTTACTTAGTTGAGAAAAATCCTTAATCGCCTTTTTCACGGAAATCTACTGGGTTGGCAGTTTTTTTTAAGTAAAATTTTTGCGTGTAAAATAAAACGCTTTGACAATGCGTCTTATGTTATTCAACAGAGAATTATGTGTTCTACAAAATAGTGCGTTTAGTTTTTTTATGCTGATATACCGTCTCAATATTTCGACTTGGGTTGACAACACATTGACGCAAAGTTCATGGGGTTAAATCCGTATTGCAACCAAGAGGAATCGACGGTGCCGAAGGCGGCGGAAAGTGACCCTCCCTGCATTGAGCGACACCCTGAAAAAATAAACCAAGAGCCTTCGCTACTCTTCTATCGCGCATCGCGATGCCAAGGGATAGAGCCATTTCTCTGCGGATTTATGTAAGCGTCAAAAACGTTATCCAGCCGCATAAAGTCATCCGCCTCCGGCTACGTTTTGATTCCTCCTTTCGATAGATCACGGCCGAACGGAAGGGAAGCAAAGCTGGATTTCCAGAGAAACATACACGCGACACACGCGTCCAGGTTAAAAGCTTTCCGAAGTTCGACTACAATCAAAACAGTCCGCAACTGATGCTTCGAATTCAACAGAACTGCAATGCACGTGAAAGGGAGATCCATCTAAATTCCGGTTTTCCAAACACAGAGGCGTAAGCAGTACGAACCTCAAAGAAATAACGCAGCACTGTTACACGCGAGCGTATCCAAGCTTCTTATCGTAAAGCTGCTCTCACAGAATGTTAGACCCCACCCCCTCCCATCAAAGTGCACTCTCATTAGGATATATCTCAACAATAATCCTCAGCGGAGTCCCAATAATCATCTACCCCAAGTCCATCTTCAATGTCCATCATCACGAACAGAGAAGAGAGGCCGAGGGGCGAAAAGTAACGATCGTTCGCAATTCAGCGGAATAAGATTTCGCGCGAAGGATTTTATCGTGCATAGCCGCGCTGATCCGTCACGAAAAATCGGCGCAAGGATCACATCCGCGCGAGGGAGCTCCGTCGGGCCAAAAATATCCTTTCGCGAAGCATCAATGAAGGAGAGAACCGGGCCCGGCTCTGTCAGCGGTGTCAAACCGTCGTACGAGGCGCATGACCTCGACGATCGCGAAGCCCTCTCTTGCTCTTTCTCGATCGCCCACGCCCCGATCTTTTTTCCCCACGTGCTCTCGCCCATGCTCGCGGATGGCGGACTCGTCATTCGCATCGTACGCAACCATTAAACCGGGTACAGGAGGTCCTCTTCGTGTCTTGCACCGTCGTCGTCGAGTTTATATTTATCCGCGGCATTATATATGCCGGGCAGGAAAGTTGGGACGAAATCGCTACGCGCGCGCCTCGCCTTATTACCGGAAGTCCGGAGGCCAATCCCGGGACTGAATTCGCGTTCATCGGAGCGCGCATACCTGGGATCTTCACGGTGAAACTCGGAATAACGAAGCGGAGGACTTTTTGAAAAATATCCATCCTGCAGGCGAGGCGGTATCGAGCATTGGACGATCGTAATTCGTGTACATCGTCCCTCGATAAATCGATACCCTCCATCCTTTATTCTCGATTATTTATAAGGATCGTGGACATTATCGTAGCTAGAAACAAAGGGCGGACCGAGCGTGTCTCGCGAGGGATTATATGGACGTAGGTTATAGCCTGAGATTTATGCAAATCGAAGTAAGGACGCGACGCCGAACTTGAAAGCCAATGTGGCACCAAAGCACCAAGACTTATAGTTGTAATCGTTATAAGCGAGACAAAGTCACGGATCAGGTGTGTAAATTTAATCAAAGCCGATGTGAGGTTGCACCCGGGCAATCGACGATAGCCGAGCCTCGCGGGTACCTCGAACAGCCGCTCATATATCTGTTCAAAGGTTCATCATTTCCATGACACTTTCGGATGATCCGAATTTCGATGATCGAGAACGCGGACAAAGTATCGTCCGGCGTGCGTATTGGCGATCGTTGCAGCGATTTCGTACGTTAATCGTAACGTTGTTTGGAAAGAAAGAAGTCGGAGACGAGGCGACAATGCGATAACCATATAGGGATCCATTTTTATTCGAATATCGAGTTTCGCCGGAGGCCCAACTTCTTTAAAACGTTTCATAACTTTTTCTAAAACTCTCACGCTTCCAGGCTGGTAATATGATTTCTCAATTTTTTTGACACCTCGTCCCTCGCACACCCACTCAGAAATTCTTCTCTAAATTCCACGGGTTTCCGAGAAATTTAGGAAAGAATTCCGTTCCTTTTGTTCCTAGCTACGCTATATTCGTTCAGCTCGCCGCGCAATCTACGGATGTTAGTCCGAGCGTTTGCTCGGACTACTTGTTGCGCCTGGCCAATTTCTTACCATACTACTTGTAGCTGACGGTCACCCGCAAGCCGCCGCTGCACCGGACTCTCTTTGTTTCGAAGAACCTACTGCCAAATTACTTTTTATATCCACGTATGTGCAATAAAAATGCTACAACTACGAGATCACTTGGCATATTTTCTGTATCGCGATGTGCATCGAGTCGCGATCGTTGAGCGATGAGACAAAAAATTGAAATCACTTAGAGAAAGAAAAACGGTTTCGTTAATGAGGCAAGACCAAAATCCCTCGTTTATGGGACCATCAATTTAGTTCTCATCGGGCTCCGATGTAAAAATCACATTCCAACGAAACACATAATTCCGTACATCAACTCACTTAGAAATGACGATTTTCAAGTCGTCCAAATTTCGATCCAAAGCGGACATCTTATCGCGCATACTTTACTGTGATTTACGTGAAACACATTGGGATACCGTTAGGCGGCATGCGAGTTCGAAGGCTGCCTTTTTAGTCACATACCTAACAATAGAACATTGAGATACAAACGGGAATACGAGTTACGGTAAAGGAGCGACCGAGTCGAAAATAATCGTCGATCGAAGTAATAAAATCAAAGATGACCCTCGATCGAAATAACCAAAATCCAAGATGCCCACCAGAATCGTTTCGACAGATCCTCGATAGGAGTACCGAGCGTTCTCGGCCCTGCCCCGAGGTATGATGACCAACCAGCCAAAGATTCAACCCATATTCACCTGTCCGTGGCATGTTCATTAGACGGCGCACCTACACCTTGAGGCGTAACGTGTTTATTTTGTAATAGGATGTCCCTCAGCGTGTAATAAACATATCTGCCCAGATATGCGTGCTATTTTCCTAACCGTGCGGTCACTCTGGGGAGCGTGCACAACTCTGATTCATCCTGCGTGTGAAAAAGAAAACGAGGAGGAGGAGGAGGAGGAGGAGGAGGAGGAGGAGGATGTTGGAGAAGAAGAGGAAGACGATGATGAAGAAGAAAACGGCGTGCGATCGGCTCACGGCCGGATGCGAGGATCCCGATTGGCTCCACCACGTTAAGTGGGGGTTACGGGAAGAAACGGTTCGGGTAGGGGTTGTTGAATGAGTACCGGGAGGACCGACGTCGCGACGCACTCCGTCGCAGCTACCCCACGGGCCAACGGAAATTCGGCCACTCCGCAGTCGCGTGAAGAGCACACGAGCCGGTGAACATCGCGATCGGGAGAACGCGTCGGAGGTGTCGTCGAGCTGCGAAGGAGGAAAGGGACCGAGAAACTCTTCCAGAAACTCTTCCACGGTACGTAGTTAACGTACCTTCGCGCACTTTGAACTGTTGCCTCTCGCTTCCTTCTTGGGCCGTTTTTTCATGTTTTTTGTTTTAACGTTTTAATGTCTTCTCGCCTCTCCCTTTTCTCTGTTTTTTTTTAGTTTTTGAGGGGACGCGGTGCTTTCGCATCTAAGGGGGATATTTTCGTCGTGTTTCTCGCGACCCTCTTCCCTTGGAAAACACTTTCTAAGGGTTCCTAGGGTACGACGATAGGAATGCTGCTGGTATTTTTGCATCGCGATGTTTTCCGCGAGTTTCATTGAATAGGCGGTTTTACGTCCCTTTACAGTTGAGGACGGCGTGTAGTTACCACAGAAAACTTTATTATGGATATTTCGCGGTAGTTTAATTTGGTATATGATGATTTTAGGAAATATATGATGTAGATCGTATTGTAATCGCGTTATGGTGTGCGATAAGTATTATTTTATTGTAGAGGTCTGACATGATTTTTTCTACGGAACAAATTAATTACGTTGAAAATGCATTTACACGAGCAGATTTGGTCGAAAGAGAAAACGGATCGATCGGTTGAATGTGCTTGACTGTTGTCTTCTATTTAAAAATGTAAAATAATAAAAAAGGTATAGTAGTGGTTGATATGGATACTCAACCCCAAATATAGTCAAACGTGCTTTGAACGTAGTCCCTTAGTTTACTTATACTTAATATTTTGACACATAGAAACAGTAACCGAAGCGCGTATAAAAACGTTTCATAAATAATTAAAAAATATTTATTCCTTCGATCAAGATTGTAATCGCGATATGGGCATGCCTGGATTTTTATAGTTTTACCTTTGCAACAATAGGATATGTTTAGTGCAATAACGAACGAACGCGTAGATCACGTTGTTAGCTCAGTACCATTTCCAAATGCGAGACATTATGACAATTACCTTGTCTATATGCCAAACGGAGATTAGAAATTACAGTTTCCATAGAATCACCGCGATGACCTATCTTCATTCTGCCTACGTACGAGCTTAAGCTTTACCAATGGCCGCATCTTACGAATACTTCCATCGACCGTCGTTACGAGTATTCATTGTACACGGAAATTCTCGGTAAACTGTTACATTATAAATAAAAAGAAAAAGAAACGTATTACAAGAAGGAACTAAGAAAGTTAAGGACTTAACGTGAGCTCTCTTGAATACTTCCTTGAATTTATTCCCAAGATCATTTTCTAAGCAAGCAACTTCTGATTTACATGTATTCAATACACTCTCAAGGAAATAATGTTATAAAGTAGATTCCTTCTCGTTCCTTTGACGAGCATTGTACTCTTTGCATTTATGCATCGAAAATGGCCCACAATGGGTTTCATTTCCACCGCCCCAGATGCTACTTACTATCATAAAGAAATATCAACAAGTTACGAGAACCGTCCAGCCCCTTTATGGTTTTATCATGTCCCGCATAAATTATCACCCCACCCAATCTCGTTACATGCATAATATCGTCAGCTAGAAAACAAGGATATACGACTCACGCTTTGAAATTGATTGTTTCGCAGAAGCGAAATTAAAAGACGCTTATTACCCTCGAGCTTAACGATGTCTAAATAAATTCAATGCTTTCCCATAGCAGGCTGCATTTTAAAGGTCCGTGAAACGATTTTGACGACGGAATGAAAGAATTCCAATAATTTCCACGAATTATCTTCGGGGAAGTAATAACTTAATGCGTCAACGCGGAACGTTTTATTAAAGTGCACGTATGCGGATTATTGCTCGCTCTGTCTTCCGTGTAGGGAGTTCAAATGATAGATCACGAATTACCGGAGAATCCGTAAAGAACCGCGCGATCGATAACATTCACGTTGCAATCGTTGGGAAATTAATGTAGCTCCTTATATATGAGGAAGTATTTGCATATTGACGGAAAGGTTAAAGTGTTTCGCAGATTACATCGAACGAAAAAAAGGCAGTTTTAATATCTCGGAAGAGGCACTGTTTAATTAGCTATAATGTAGAGCGCATTAGACTCGAGAAGCCTGAATATATATTACAATACCGAGAGAAGGGCAGAAGTATAAAGAGGCAAATGGAACAATTTTTTATAGAAAAAAAGAAAAATGTTCCTTTGTGACGAGCCGTGATTATCCAAGATTTTTACTTTGCGCTAACGATGATCCAATAAAGCCTGATAACTGCGTGCCGCAGTTTTATCAGAGCATAAAGTCCATTACTCTGCGCGCTAAACAACGGAATAAAAAAAAAAAAAAAACAAACGGTCAGCGGGTTTAACTAACCAATTCCAGGGGCTAAAAAGTCGGAAAAGCGAGGCACCACCCCGACCTCCTAAACGTCGTGAGGGACAATGACCCGCCCGCTAAATACCCAAAATTATTCGACATTCGCCTTTGCTCTTGCCGTTCACAACAAGGAGGCCGAGGAAATAAGGAAAAAAAATAAATAAAAAAAAACAAATATAAAAAAAACAGGGAAAAAAAAGGGAGAAACAACGAGAGGAAAAGAAAAATAACAAATAATCTTTTTCTATCGTAGCCCCATTCCAAAAGCACTGCCATCGGCAAGTATGTGAGTGTCATCACGCTAAATTTAGCAGGAATGTTGTATAAATAGCCGTACCCATTGCAGAAATTTCTGGAAAACGTAAACAGCATACCTGTCTATCGTCACATGGACGACTTGCGGCGGGCTTAAAGCGCAATGAATCGTCCCGTGATTACTCCTAAACGGACTTAAGACGGCCGGCCGTGCCGGCACTTTGATCAACTTTATCGCATTCGCCGTTGCACAAATTTAATCGAAAATGCACGATGACAACTTTTATGATCCCCAGGGAGACCACACGGGCAACGAAGCATCGTCGGGGCCGATTTACGACGCGTCCTGCGGGGGTGTGAATACCTAACGGCAGCAAGGAGGATATAGAAACGCGCATAGCCGGCCAAGACTTCGAGATGAGGTTCCTATTTAGTGCCGTCTTCATTCTCGAATTGAACGCCCTGTGCACGGTGTCCTGGGCGACCCCGTTGATGGAAGTTAAGGACACCGTAGAAGGGAATACACTGGAGCCCGTACTTCCGTCGGCCTGCACGCCCAACGGACGATGCTGGGGATTGCTACCGGTGCAGGAGGTTCAAGAGAACGTCGTGCCGGATGACATCGCGATGCTGAGGTATCGATAACTTCTCTCTTTGGTACATACTCTTCGAATCGATGGATAGCCGTTTACTCGTACTTTTGGAATCGAGGGAAAGCTTGCAGTTATTTACTCTTGGAATCGATCGATAGCCGTTTACTCGTACTTTTGGAATCGAGGGAAAGCTTGCAGTTATTTACTCTTGGAATCGATCGATAGCCGTTTACTCGTACTTTTGGAATCGAGGGAAAACTTGCAGTTATTTACTCTTGGAATCGATCGATAGCCCTTTGCTAGTAGCCTTAGAAACTTTTCTTCGCGATAGCTCATACCCTTGTAAATTCGTCGATATTATTGCGATCGCTACTTCCATTTTACTGGTTATATATTGCGTAACCTATGAGACCCAATCGGCACGAATCCCATAATAATGGGAATGGTACGGAGCTTGTTAGCTTTTATGAAAGCTTCTTATCAACGATATTATTGGTGCTTTCTTTTTCTCATGAGAGTCTTCCCGTGGTATACTGATATTTTTGATAGAGTCATGGTGAAATTTACAAGAGCTTCCGAGTAAATCGTTTCTCGTTCGTAGATTACACGCACGTCGACAAGTGGCGGACACAGACTCGAATACCGTGCTCGCTTCGTGGAATGAGAATATCCCGGTGTTGGAGAGAGACATCCGGCCGTCGTTACCGACTACCCGCCAAATCGGCAGCAGAGTGACGAAGAAGGACGCATTCCCTTCCCGTGGGTGGAGCGCCGGGGGCATGCCGTTTTCGGTTCTTTACATGAACCCACATGGGCCACGTGGAAATCATGCGAGTAAGGAGATGAGAGGAGAGAAAAAAGTGATGCGGCCGTAATAAAACCGGGGGCTATTTACGTATGTGTCGCGTCTTATTTTAGGCACGTCCCAGTCGCAGGAGCCCAGCAAGGTACCCGAAAGTTCGCCGCCGCCCTTAGGGCATCCGAATTATCGGATCGCCCTGCGAAACAGCGCCACCGGACAGCCCAGGAGACAATACTCGATAATACCGAAGCTCTATATTTCATACGGATGGGGCTTGTTTGGGAAATAACGAACTACGCGTACCGATACTCTATGGATAGGAACATTCATAATAGAACGTTGATCTCATTGCCGTTGAAAGTGCAACCCGGTTAAGGAGAACGGAACAATCGTTGACCGTACTTTAACGCCACCCGGTTTTTATGATTCGTCGACAATACCTTTAAGTAGACCTTAGGTTACGGCTGATTGCGTACATGTATATACCTATATTAAAATCTAAACGACCCATGACCAATTTTTTAACGGTGACCACCATTCGCTAATAATTCGTTTGATAGTCTATATAGTATTGTTTTGCTATTTTATTTAATATTTATGTTATTTAATATTCCCCCTATGATCTTTATATATATATATATATATATATATATATATATGTTATATAAAAGCAATGTAGTTAACGATCCATATCGTATTACATAAGTAAAATAAAACTCTAAATTTTGTTTCGTCCTTTACCAAATAATTCTTGGACAAAGAGGATGATATGTGATATACCCGTTCGATCCTGATACTCTTGCTTTGGTTTATTATTATGTAATAAATTTTTGTTTTGTAAATATCTCTAACTTTATTAGCGCCGTAGATCACTATTTTCCTTAGAAAGATGATTGCCCGAGTTGCGTGCGGTTGTTATAGAAAATGATATTTGACTTACCGTTCATCTCCTTCATCGCCTTGATGAAATCTTGTGGATCTTTGAACGACACGAATCCGAAACCCTTAGTTTTGTTTGTCCGTTTATCTCTCACCACTTTTGCTTTTTGAAAACTCGGGTACTTGCCAAACACCCTCACGAGCATTTCGTCTGTAACGTCGTTTCCTAGATCGCCGCAGAATATTCTGAAGTCATCTGCGGAAATAAGACACGTACGTATATAATACGAGTTCCTAAATAATTCTGCACTGTACAATTTTATTCTGTGGACTACGCACCATCGTCCCATTCTAATAATGAAGGGTCTTCCCAAGTTTGTCCACCAGCCATTCTGATAATCTTTTTGTTCTTCTTCCCTTTACCTTTAGGATGGCTTTCCTCCGCGCTAGCATTAGCCATAATAGAGCTAGCTTTACCCTGACTAATTGCCAACTCTGCAGCTGTACTGACACCTTTTACCTTTGGTTTCTTTTTACCCTCATCTTCTGGGATTTTTGTATTGATAATCTGTTCAATAATTTCTGGATGAATCATCGGTGTTGACGTGGATTCATACGTTTTAGGTGTTGCGCTTAAACATGGGTCCACCATATTTGATAAATACGGATTACTTATCTGTGCGGGTGAAGAATATGTCGTGATAGGAACTGTACCTGTAGCAACAATTTTGGAATTACAAATAAGATTATATACAGCCATGTATTATAATGGTCAAGTACTCAACAGGATAATTTACCTTGTCTGGTTACTTGCTGGGGTATTAACATTGGTGGTGGTGGTGGAGGTGGTGGTGGCGGTGGAGGAGGTGGAAAACCGATCATCGGAGGAAATGCTAATGTGGCTGCAGCAGCTGCGACAACGGGTGTAGGAAGTTCGTGTTGCTCCAATTGCCTAGCTACTTGGTTATATGTGTTTGCTCCGATTACAGGTCTTACGATCGGCGTAACAAGTTGACCCCCGATCTCAGCCTCAAATCTGAAGTTGATGTAGAAAATTATATATAACATTAAATTAAAGAAATAACGGAATTTCATGTCAGACAGAAGGTGATGCTATCCGTGACAGAATAAGATATACCACTTGATGCTTATTGGGAATTACATAGACGTACAAAAATCTTCTTAGTGATAAGTGGATTAACTAACTTAAAAATATAATATGAGGGTATAGCTGTAACTATAGAAAATCATGCGTATAATTTCTAATTGCGAGGATAAAGGTTAACCTCCTATAGAAACAATGTTTCATACCTGTTCATCTCATCTTCCATTTGCCGAAGTTTCTCCTCCATTTTAATGTTTTTACTGTTTTTCGATATCGTTAAGCGCTTACAAAGTTTTGTTATATTCTACGAATAAACCGATAACGTGTAGAACTTTATAATGTGCTAAACGAATACTTGCGCTTTGAAATGCATCTATGCAGTGTTACCACCTGCTATGCTCGTTTAGTAAATCCTTTGAAACTTGAAACAGATTTAATTTGAAATACAACCATTATTACGCGAATTTAGGTGGCGATATAAGGGACACATATCTCATTTCTAAATATTTATACGCTCATAATGATTTTTCAATTTGTCATTGAATTTGGATATTTCTGTGTCAAGGTTTGTCATTTGGCGGAGGACTGAGGAACTATGAGCTAATTTCTCGAATATCTTCAGGTATATATCTCACCATGACTCCTTTTAAAATAACAGCCTCTGCAATTTTCATTATTGGCACTATTTTGGGTAAACATGTAATCGCGGAGAACGATGAAGATATATCAGCGGATTTATATGTTATCGAAGGGAAAGTTTTCCCTTGGGAAAATGGTGCACTAAGTGGATGGCAACTTATGACACACGTTATGGCCAATGGTGGTGAACACTATGGATTTTTAAGGTACACTTATGATATATTTACATCTTACATTGAGCCTGTTATTATTTGGATGTCGGAGAAAATTATAGAAAATAATGTAAAACATGAAAGCAATTGGATGAATTTTAACCTATGCGTCACTGTATACTTTTTTCAGAGAGGACGGCACGTTTATTATTTCTAACGTGCCGTCAGGATCCTATGTTATAGAGATCGTCAATCCAAACATAGTTTATGAGCCGGTACGGGTTGAAATAAACTCTAAAGGAAAATTCAGGGCTAGGAAAGTGAATTTGATTCAGACGTCACAAGTTATTCAAGTTTCATATCCCTTAAAAATGAAACCAGTTGCACCATTTCGCTATTTCCAAGTCAGAGAGCAGTGGAGAATCACTGACTTCTTGTTCAACCCGATGGTGAGAAAACATAATGTTCTAATTAAAGAACATATAAAATGCACATTATTTTATTGATATATATTTATATGAATGATGAGAATATACAATTGATATATGATTAATGCCTTTCAGATTTTAATGATGATCTTACCTCTGTTACTCATCATGATTTTGCCGAAGATAATGAATGATCCAGAGACGAGGAAGGTATACAAACGTATATGAAAATTTGTGATGGTTGTCATGTTAACTATTCTTTTACTTCCAGGAAATGGAGCAGTTAAACAATCTCACTATATATAATATGCCAGAAATGTCTGAAATAATAACGTCGTACCTTTCGAGAGGGGAGAAACAAAAAACCAAAGCAGTAAAAGCTGCAAAAAAGAGACAATGATTGTTTACTTAGGAAATACACTTGCACTTTTCTCTAGTCTTTAGGTATTTCTTAATATTTAAATAGGTATCTGTTAAAGAACAGTTATGTTCACCGATATGCACCCATTGAACCTGATGCAGAAGAAGTACTAACATTAAATTTTTTAGCGCGCATTTGTACTAAAAATTGTAAAATAAAGGATAATTCATTTATATTAAATAAAATCGATAAAACACAGAATATCTTGCAATGCGTAATATGCCTTCAGAGGTGTTGCAAAAGTAAAGCAATAATATCACTGTGTAAACTATTGCTCTTATGTTCTGTATATTTTATAAGAATGGCTTTGTTACGAAGGATCATTGTTTACATAAGTGATTTATGTCAAATAAACAATGTTTGAAAACGTGCAAATTTCTAAAGAATGTATCGACCCCACACATGCTTTTAATACTACAATAATGCATCAAAATTTCTATATAATGTATCTCAATACATTTAATTATATTATTTAGTTATTATTTAGTTAGAATTATAAGTTTAATGCATTTTCTATAAAAATACAAAAATGAATAGAATATAATCAGTTAAAGTATGTTTATTCAATGTTTATCGGTTTATTAATTATATGCTGCTAATCTAATCCTCTCAGTAACTTTAGACAACGGCGCCATCTTTAAAAACTTTTCAGATAACTTACCGACTATCGATCTTCGATAACCACTATCGGTACAATAACAGTTTTACAATCGTGGTAAGTAAAACTTGCCATCAGAGTACTACAGTGGTATAGTAAATAGATGCTCAAACTGCCACGCGGGAATTCCAAGTTCGAATCCGTGCGTACCTCTGATTCTGTTTATATGATATGTACATTACAAGTCCGGTGCTTCAGAGTCCACTTTAAAAATAATAGTGTCCTAGGCTAGATGACCTTAACAGTCGGAGCTGAAATTAATTAATGAAGAAAATATACCATTACAATTTTCTAAAAAAAAAAATAACTGTTTATGGCCTCTTTACTTTTAGCTAACAATTCGTTTAGTATTATATTTCTCTACGTGGTATACTACGACCCTAACCTCTTATCAGTTCTGAGCATGCTCCGCCGAACAGTTAGCACGTCCCGTGTTAAAAAGCCGTAACCTTCGCGCGCAGAAGGCGACGGCATAAAAAAAAGAATCAGCTGCTCTTCTCGGGAAATTCGTGAGTCGTACGAGCAAAAACTTATGACTAGCAGATCACGAGGGTGATTGCATTTGTTCATAAACGCCGGTCTCGCCTTAACATCCGGGCGTGACTAAACCTTTGGAGGGAAAGAAAATAAGGCATTCATATACAAACCGTTAACGAACAGCGAAGAAACATCCTTGGTGCGGTGCACGGTATCCGTATCGGTGTATAATATACACGTGCATCGCTGCAACACCTGACTATTGTTTCGCACATGTAAAAATTCGTTAAGGCCAACATCGAAATCTTACAAAATATCTGAATTTTTAACTAAAATATCCGAATCTTCTAGAATTTCATCCCAAAAACATTAAAAGTACCGAGTATCGTAATTCGTCAACTCGAATTACTCTCTAAAAATCGAAAGCTTACACAAAGATCGCGGCCATATCTCAAGGATTACAAGGAAAGCACGAGTTCTCGTTCAAACTGCAAATCCGCCTATACATCATCGACTTTTTTCAAACTCCTTGAGCCAGCTCTCATCCGCTCCGTGTCTCGACAGAGAGAGAGAGAGAGGAAAAAAAAATAGGTAAAGATGGCCGATGGACCGTGATTCAGCGGTCGACGATGCACGCCCAGAACCGAAACCGACCGGTCTCCTTCTTGGTTCCGGGAATCCGTACTCCGCCAATCGGGCCCTCCACTTCGACTCCATTCACGGACCTGGTTTGTCCCGAGCGTGACGACAGCGGCTGGAAAATACGCTATCAGGAGTTCGGGTAGCCGCGTGAAGATCAAACGCCGGTGAGAGGTATAGCGCCAGGATCCTCTCGAATCTCTCAGGATCTCCACGTCGGGGAAGTTAGGATAATTAGCGAATTAGACTCGTTGGACGTTCGAAGGGGAGATATTCTTCCGCGGGAGTCTATCTTCGAAATCGCGGTACCGATCGTACCTGCATCGCTGCCTCGTTCCTCTCTCGGTTATTCGCTCGAGGTGCGATTTCCATGAAAAGATCTGGCGTCAGTGGTCGATGAGGAAACACGCGGGAAAACGACTTAAATCATTTGATCGAGCGTGCATCTACGTTGCTGCATGTTATCCGCGAGTGCATTGCGGTGCATGTGTGTGTGCGTGTTTCGTGTTTCGAGGGGTATACGCGAGTGTTAAAAGTAACTCGTGTTTCTTGGAAAATGATAGGCAACGCAGATAGTACCGTTTGTTATCGAGGTACCGGGTAGCATGCGGTGTACATTGAAATTCGTATCGGCGTATCTCTTGGAATACGGCGTTTGTGCCATCGCGACATGCGCTTCGAGTTTTTATGGATTTTATTGCATGTTTTGTTGAAGGGCGGGGAGTTTTTTGTTGAGGAACAGTCTGAAAAGTGTTTGTCTCTATTTTGGACGTACAAGTGTGAATGGTCGAGTTAGGTTTGAAATACCACGTGCAACGTTTTGCGAAATGCTTATGTAATATGCAGTAGTACACGCGCTTATCTATAACGACACGTATTTGCTACTATTACAAAAATTACTGGTGATTTCATGTTTAAAAATCAATAATATTCTCAATAAATACAATGTTTTGTTAATGACATGGTATTTGTAACAGGATCCATCGTCTCCGATTGTCATGCCTGACAGTGTTATTAATGTTTTACTTTAACTGCACTATTATTCCCGTACCTCTCGAAATTGAAGTTCAGAACCAAAAATGTTTTTAAATTCGTGTATTTCATCTCTATGAAATTACGGCGTTCCTAGTCTTGAAATTTGCAAATTTTATCTTCAATCGTACAACAGCACTGATTCGTAAATTTTATATATTTAATTCCGTAAGTCATATCGGTGTATTGTACGAATATCGAGAAAAATAGCCATCCATTCTTACTAATATTGTACACCATATACGCGCACTTCACTGTACTAATAATCCTTTCGTTCTCCAACTTCAGGACAAGTACCAAAAGCAGAAGAACTGAGAAGATGGATGAATAACCCTATTTTTTTGGAACCTCGGACCACATTTACATTGTCTCCATCGATCTCACTAGCGTACTTCTCGAAATTCAAACTTCGACATTTTGTACGTAATGTAACTTCTCAAACAATACAGTCGACGGCAATGCAAAATTCGATTCGGCACATAATCCAAATTTTGACACTTTTCTCGCCGGTGTCTTTGTCAAACTTCAAACTTCAAAATTTACTATATAATTTTCATTATCTATCGCCACAGTCCGCGTTAACAAAATATTTAATTCAGCAAATAATCCACGCATCGACATCCTCGCGCTTACTCGTTTACAAGTCAAAATTCAAACATTCAAATTCCCTCTACATAATCTCATTTCGATATCACCAGGTTCCACGATGATGAATAAATAAGAACATTCGAACCTTCGTTCTCATCGACGTACTCCTCGAAACTAGGCGCGCGATCAAGTTCCTTCGCAGCCACGGTCCACGACAGTTCACTACCGATGGAAAATTCGTCCCGTCGGATGATTCGGATGATTCGCGCATTGGCACCTTCGTTCCTCACCGGTGCGCCTCGCTGTCGCTCCGCGAAATCCGCAATAACGGATTGAAGCACCGCGCGAGAAGTCCCGCGGCCCCGATGACGCACGCGACGAGTTTCGAGGAAGTCCAGTGAATCGGTCGATGCACGAATCACCCCGGACCTGCGGGGTTATTGGTTAAGGCATACCATCGCCCATGTCGGTGAATCATCGCCGCTCCGCGAACGGTTTTAAGCCCGACGGAGGATCATGCACGACGGTGCTCCCATCGCCCACCGCCAAAACCGCCTCGAGCGAAACACCCGAAAATGGGCCGAATGAGGCCAAAACTCGCGTCGCATCCTCGAACGTTGGCCACTTGTTCTCCATCGGCCAAGATGCGACATGCACGATCGAAGAAGAATTGGCGCGCAACGCGCAAAAGGTCACGGTTCTTCAGGAGGCGAGCGAGGACTGTTGCGAGGAGTACGAGAATTGTGAGATATCCCGGCAACTGGACGCCCTGCTTCGTGTCTCCTCCATTGAGTTGGAGAAGAACCAGGAAGTGGCGAACGGTCGAGGAGTGACGCCGCCGGAAATTGGAGAACCGCGTAAAGGCGGAGAACAGTGTGATGTACGATTGAAGGGCGAGGAAAGGGAGATATTGCAGGAAGAGGAACAGGTGGAATCTGAACCGGTTTTGGTACCGTTCGGTGAGTGTGTAAAATCTGTATAAAATAAATGTAGGAGTGATTCATTATATCACTTTCATCTCGGAAATAATTATTCCGCGTGTTAACGATTACAGAGTATGGAGTAAATTGAATCTGCATCCTTGTAAGCTTAATTAATTATTTAAGAGTTCAATTTAAATCGAGATTTATTTTGATGGAAAGTAATACGTGTTTTAAAAATACGGCCTTAGAGTAAGCATTCTGATTTATGTTGAAAGTATTATCGGTAGGATCGAGGAACTATTTTATATGCATTGAACAAAATTGTTTTTCGAAATTAACGATATCTGGAAAATATTGGGATTGCAGATCCGTCGGAGTGGAATGCAAGTCACATAGGATTATGGATTTCGTGGTGTACCCGTGCGTTTTCCATAGAACCGATACCAGCCTCGTCTACCCTTCCATCCAGCGGCAAAGAATTGTTGAAACTGGCTTTGGAGGATTGGCAGCGTATACCTGGCGGTCGAGTTTTGGCCAGGCACCTTGGATATCTCCACTTCCAAGCGACTGGCATACAAAGTCCTGATCTACTGCAAGAGGAAAAGAGCGATGGTAAGTCAAACGTATATAAATAAAGTCTCATTGCAACTTCATCTGGTTTGTTCCAAACTATCCGTACGTTCTCAAAGAATCCATCGAAGAAACATGATTAGAGTTGGTTACATATAAAGATTATGACGTACCAAAGATTCGATTTATGACGTTTGCAAAGTTATCGTCGCAAAGCCTGTCATTTGTTATTTCCGTCTATTCCAAGCCATCGAGAGAGCGGGCAATAAGATTCCGACAGTGAATCCAAGTAATACTGGATTCGTGGGGCTTATAAAAGGTTAATAGGGGTCTAGGTTCGGATTGAAAGTGACCGGAAGAGACTAACCGTTCCCCAGGGTCGATCCTGGCCCACTCTCGCGCACTTGGACCTTATCTAAGGCTTTAACGAGGGCGCGATCTATTAGAGATAAGTGAGGTCCAGTCGAGAAATAAATATCGCAGGCGATAATGGTAACACCCCCATTCTTATACACCCCAAAATGTATTCGACTTGACAAAAGATCTACGACTGCCGTATATTTCCCCGATACGCGATCGACCACGCTATTTCTCTTTCGGGAAATTATATTTAAACATTTTCCCCAAAACAAGACTGCTTACTTATCCATCCCAATAATCTCCGTTCAATCCCTCCTTCGTTCAATCCCCAAATCAATCATTCTCCCTATACTCATCCTGCCCTATACGAAAATAAAAATCCTACGATTCCCGCCAAATTCAAATAGATTTCAGTATATAATCCGCAACAAAAATCGCTCGCAAACCTGGAAGTACTTCGAACAATCGCATTTCCACCGATTACGTGACTCCCGCGGGCTCTCGCTTCGATCATCGTGTGCCGCCAGAACAAAGGCAAGTCGGGAAGCGAAGAGGGCGAGGTTGACGCGCAGCGGTGAAAATGAAATCTTCCGCGACGGGACCGGAAAATTATACCCTTCTTGCGGAGTGAATATACAGTGAGCCGGGCTTCGGCGGTTCCTAGGTGCAAAAGAGCGAGCCGCCCACCTCTGGGCGGGAAAAGCGAGAAGAACGGAGTCTTGGCAGCGTAAGCCCGGGAGATATATCGTCCGTTTGAATAACGTTGTAGGTGCTCTCGGGGGCCCACTCCGCGCCGGCGGCGGCCGTTTATTAAACGAATCAGTGTTATCGCGGTGAGAGAGCCCTCATGAATAAACCATCGAGTGTTTAGGGAGGCGGAAAGGTGGTGCCACGAGGGGTTACGGCCTTACGGTAACCGCTTCTGCCGCCCCTCTTTCTGCCCCGTCCAGGGGCCAAGCTCTAACGGGCTTGGGGCGGTAAGCTCGCCACGGGGCGCGGCTATATTGTTTTCTTGATGAGCGCGAAACATCCCCCGGATTTCCACCGTATGCGGGATAATTTTACGCGTCACTTATCGCAGCCTGCGAACTTTCGGGAACGCATCCACTCGAGGGATGCTGCGCGCTGGAAACTGATTTTAACACTGTTCCTACCAGGGCCGGCCAGTGATTTCTTTGAAAAATCGTAGAACCTTGAGGCGCGCTCACTTCTGGATTTTTCATGATTTTCTCCCAGCGTATGGATCGATAAATTGATCTATCGACGTTTTTCCTTCGTCCTCTTTTTCTGTAAGGACATATTTGGTACGCTTAAATCGCTGGAATAAAAATAAAACGCTGGAACTACAGAACTCATTGAAACGACGTTTCAGTGATTTCTCAGCAGAAATTGGATTGGCCCGTGCGGATGCACGTTGCTAAGATTTTTCATGATTTTATTGTAGTACGTGGGTCATTGCAATGATCCATTCGTGTCTTCTTCTTATCCTCTTTTTATTAAGCCATATTTTGTGTCCTGAATGTATGAAAGAAGTAATCGGCAGTTCTTGAACGCGTTGAATAACGCAGAAGAATTCTTGTCCGCCAAGGAGAGCCAAGCATCCGTGCGCGTGGGCGATACTAACGTATCTTGGGCGCTCGCATGAACGATAAGAAATTAATAGCGCATATGTACTCATTCCTATTCGATGAATAACTTTTCTCCAATGGAACGTTCATGAGCGTGTACGCTTCCGATTAGATGAATGATGAGATATTGTTGCCAGTGGGTGATTCAGGATCTTATCCGTCTCTCGACAGATCGATCATTGCATACGAGGCAAAGCGATAACGCAATAGAATGTTATTCCAATGATACGTATAATGAGGAAGAAAGATCAACGTAACGGTATAAACCGACTGGATAAGAAGATGGCCTAGGTGTGCAGAATGGCATTGGCCCTCGTTGCAACGCGGGGGGTAAACGGAGACAGAGCGAGGGGGAGAGAGAGTGAGAAGAGGAGAGTGACGATGAGGGAGGAAGAGGGGGAGAGAGGTACGGCCGCATACGAACAGGGGCGTAAAGGTATTCCGTCCTCCTGGCTTGGAGTGGGGACGATAAGGGCTGAAATCACCGGGGGCAAAGGTCGCTCAGTTACTCTCTGTCCACCGACTGGCGAGTTTTATTCCGCGCGTATCCGCATTTTATTGACTGCGCCGATCGAAAATTGGTGATGTGACGATACGCGAGCACCTGCGCGCGTTTAGTGCTAAGCCCCGAATGTATATTTGGCGCATTAACGATTGCTGCTCGTAATCATCTTTCCATTAAGTGCACGGTCGAGGAAAAATTAACTCACGTTTGCATTGAAAAGTAACGTGTCTTAATCGGCGATTTCTTGCATCAGCATTTGTCTTGTAATGAGAGTATTATTAGTTCGTAGGTTTTTCAAGCGTTCACGTGGAAAAAATTTCACGTTCAATTGTAATCAGAGTGTTTAGAAATGGCGTACACATTAGCGACGGGATAAATTTTATCGCGTATATGTACAGGAATACGCGGATTATACCAAATGCGGTATGAAAAAGAATTTCTGTACGAAGATTCTGGACGAAGTAAGCTGTGAAATTGATTTAAAAACGGTAGAGATTATTGGTACATCATAGTCGCGGCCAATGCCGATAGCACGGGTAATAATGGGCCTGTCGTCCACCGGCGTTCGCACGGTGAAGGATTAGGCTAAAGCAACTGTTCGACGAGTAATGTGGAGGATTCAGACGCATCCGCTGCATCTTCAGCAGGACTCCAGATTGCATCCTTCTGCAGCTGCCATCCTTTATAACGGTATAGGTCAATTTTTCTCTAGATTTCTCATCTTGGAATTCTGAGAAGGGATTCGAAAAAATTGTAAACCTCTACCTCGTCTATCGTTTCCTAATATTCAAATAAGACTCGCACTTTTGCGCGTAAAATCTTTAAACGTTTTTAAAGCTTTGCGTTAAAGACAAACGTTTCTCTCAAAAACAATGACCTATTATCTCAATATACTCCTCCAAGAAATACGCAATTAAGAAAACCACCCAAGAAAACCAGCCACCATACCTCCGCACCTAAGACATCCGGTATAAAACATTTCGAACCAGGGCAAACCATTAGATGCTCGATACGCACTATTTCCATCTCCCGCCTCTTCGCAACCCGTGGCATAAATCGTAAACGATCTCAGCCAGCTCGTAGGCTATTTCCACCCGCATCCGCCTTCGTCCGCGAATCCATGCCAGAATCGAGCCGATCCATCGCGTATATTAAACAAACTACACGAGAGCAAAGAAGAAAAAAACCTCGCGCGTAACTCCCGTATGTGGAACCTCAGCGACTCCCTCCACTGGGTACTCAGAAATCCTCCCCCTTCTCTCGGAGGCTAGACTCCGAGATTCGATCTCAACGCAGTAGCAAAGACTCGGGGAAAGATATTCGAGGAGCGAGGGACGAGTGACAAACAGTAGAGTGGACGGGGGTAGTGGAGGGGGGGGAGGAGGAAGTAAAGATACAGGGGTACACCAGGGCCGACCATCGCTCTTCTCACGGATTTAACGAATCGACCTCGAGCCGAGGACCGGATTCGGTGCATGCGTGTTTCTGCTTCCTGCCCGCAGAGAGGTTCAGCCTCCTACAACGGACTTGCTCGCTGATTGGATCGACAGCTGGAGCCGGCGGTTCCGGGGCGGTCGGAGGCGGACAGGTTCAACTCTGGCAATTCCTGCTGGAGCTGCTCTCGGATTCGTCGAATGCCTCCTGCATCGCGTGGGAGGGCTCTAACGGGGAATTCAAGCTCACGGATCCGGACGAGGTGGCGCGTAGATGGGGCGAGCGCAAGAGCAAGCCCAACATGAATTATGACAAGCTGTCGAGGGCACTCAGGTAACTTCTCGCAGACGATGACGATATGGGTGTATGTCTTTCGATTATGTTCGCGCAGGTGAATAGGATCGGCCGGTAGCTCTGAAGATTTTTATAATGTGCGCTGTTTCTTTTATGTTGAAACGTCTCGTTTCAATCCTTATTGTTTCTTCGATAATTTGATTGCACGCTTAGATTCTACGATAATCTGAGGAAAATAGTGGAGTATAGTGTCTTGGAGGTATCGTATGCTTTGCGATTTTATGAAAATGTATACGCGTATTTTTGAAGTGATACTGAAGAGGAATAATACTTTTAAGAGGGAATATAATTGTTTTGTGGTATGAGAGATGGAGCAAATGATTTTGGAATATATCGAAGTGTACTATTTTACGTAGAGTTTTGGCATGTATCGTTGCGTCTGTTTTACAGATATTACTACGATAAAAATATAATGACGAAGGTTCACGGGAAGCGATATGCCTATAAGTTCGACTTTCATGGACTCATGATAGCTTGTCAGGCTCAAGCTGGTGTTGCACTGGAGGCGTCGTCGTCCGTTCGAGGAACCGGAACAAGCTGTCATCCTCATCATTCTCATCATACGCATCCCTTGTATTCCTCGACACCTTCTAGCTCCCAACATCCCGCGGTTCCGCCGCCACCCCCTCCGCCACCCCCTCATTATTGTTGGCCCTATCACAGATATTCGTCACCAACGTAACGCGAGAATTGATCTATCACAGAATTTTGTGAATATAGTTCTTCTTGGAATATCGTCGTACTTGGTTCGACGATCTGAGAAAGAAAGGTACTTGTGTATAGACGGCGACACGAACAATCGCATTTTTTAAGCTAAACTTCGATGCCGTGATAAATTGTGTGTTGTTGACTCTAATGCAAATACTTTTCATGCGCGTGAGCGTGAATGATTCAAAAGCCAAAGTATTTAAGATGCTGTATAGATGCCGATGATGTAAACGATCGCACTTGATAAACTAAATTGCAATTGCGTTGTTGGGCCTATTACGGATATTGATTGCAAAATTAATGCAAGGTTTTATAATCGACTGAATTTCGGTGTTTTGATTTGCCTTTGAATTCGATTGTACTTAATTGAATGATGTGAGGCTCGAAAGTACTCAAAGTATTTCTTAGATCCCGGTGACACGAACGATCGCGTTTCTTAGGCTATACCACGATGATGCGTGACCAACTGTGCACGCTGTCTTATTATTTTTGTAACAGACGCCGTTGATGTCACCGAGGAGGTAGCGGGTAATATAAGTAACTAGGTTGTAATAAGAATGTAATAAAGAAGGAAATGGGCAAAATGATTGTTCATAAATAATCGCATTTACGATAAGTACAGTTTGTAAATATGATAGTTATTTGAAGCAATAGCGCTTTTCACGTTGCTATTACGTACAAAGGTGACTTCTACATTCACATTTTTTTGTAAGATTTTGATGTACATTTTGTAAGCATACCTTTATATTTAAAAGCGGTTTAGGATTAACTGTGCAAAAAATGGAAATAAATGATTGACACGATATATCCAACATGTTATTGCATTCCCCATTCCCGAAATACTTAAATATTTTAAATATATAGATATGATATCAAATGTTTCTACAAAATGCTTTGAATAAAATATATTCTTGTATATGATTTCAATAACATATTAATGGTATTGTGAGAAAAAAATAATTTTCTAAAAATCATATTTATGGTTTATGCAAAACTAACTGTGATTAAGATTTGCGTCTCTTAAATAACAATATAAGTATAAATAAAAATATTCAAGAGTTTTGTGCTAAATCAAAAATGATTCTAACACGTGTAGAAGATTATTTACCGATTGCCAAATATACAGAATCTGAAGTAAGGAAAAATTATGACGACAGATGTCGCGCTATGTTAGGATTTCGGCCAATCAAAAACCGCGTCGAGATGACACCCAGGTGCCGCATGCTCCGACGGGCGCCATTTCTCTTTCCCCTTAAGATAAGGTAAATGGAAGCACGCTGTTTAAGATTGAACGAAAAATCGGTCAAAAGCGGTGTCATCGCCGTGGATTTTTCGTGAGAAAGATTTCAAATGTAATCAGTAAAACGAGAGTACTAAAGTTATTTGATTATTTCAGCTCCTTGGCACGGCAAAAACATGTCTGATGTGGAAAAGTAAGTGTTTATGCAGTTTGTACAGTTTTTATTATCAATATCGCTCAAATGTAATGTAACAGTACTCATTTGTTATTTTGTATCATTTGTATTTGATTTATTTCAAAAAATGTTTCAAACATCAATTATATGTTATTTACTAATAAATATTAGTTTAACATAACCCCATTCCATGTATGTCAGTTCTGTTGAATATCAATTTGTTTTCATCTAATGTATTTATCAAATTATTTACAGTGATGATGGTACCTCTGCCGTTGTGGTAGGAGGTCCAATGGACGTAAACACAGCCCTCCAAGAAGTATTAAAAAATGCACTTATCCATGATGGTGTGGTACATGGTCTGCATGAAGCAGCTAAGGCTTTAGACAAGTAAGTTCTAAAAAAATATTGTTTTAATTGATGATCGTGTTGAAGAAATGTTCACGCTTTAAAGGAAAGTTACATGTGATGATACCTAGGCTCCCTCTTCTGAGTTGAACCCATTTTATAAATAAGTGCTGCTTTGTGCCTTTCTGAATTCTACAAAAATAAAAAATGTGTTTTTGTAATAGTAGTCACGTGATTATTAAATTTCTCTTTTAATTCCAGGAGGCAAGCTATGCTTTGCATCTTGGCTGAAAACTGCGATGAACCGATGTACAAAAAATTAGTTCAAGCATTATGCAATGAGCATCAGATACCACTTATTAGAGTAGACAACAACAAGAAATTGGGTGAATGGGCTGGACTGTGCAAAATTGATAGTGCTGGCAAAGCTCGCAAAGTTGTTGGATGTTCGTGCGTTGTTATAAAGGTATATACATTAATCCATAATCTTTTTATTGAAAATTATAATTTACAATATGTGATGATATTTTGGCTCCCTCTACTGAGTTGAACCCGTATACAAAAAAACAAACCTTGCGGATATATGCCATTCTGATATTGTTGCCATAGATATACATTTATTGCTCTTGAATGGACTTTTTTGCTAATAATGTATTATCTATATGTAGGACTATGGAGAGGATACGCCTGCCAAGGATGTTTTGATGGAATACCTCAAACAAAGCTCTGTACACTAAGGTCTTTTAATAAAATATTGAACAAAAATTGTATATACCACTAACTATTCCAGAGAAAATGACGAAATATTTTTTTAAATCTAATATATAAGGTTATGACTAGAATACCAAAGCAGTCTGATCAATATAAAACATTTTATGTTCCAAGTTGATCACTGGTGTTCTTTAGCTTTTGTTATTTTTTCACAAGTAATTCTATGATTTTCCCAATCCTTCACTTGACACTCTCTGTAAATAACATAATTTTGTATCTCTGAACAATAATAAGTGAAAAAGGAAACATTCAAAATTGGTATATACCTTCCACAATACCAAGCTTCTTTACATTTGGAACAACGTTTTTTCGCGATCTCTGTACATAAAAAGCATTGTTTTGTATCTATACAGTCCAATTTATCCAAGTCGTATGCATCACTTAAAATTTGTGCCGAGTTTTTAATATATTCGATATCTTTTGTGAACATATATTTCGATTGATGTTTAGCCAGTTTTTTCCACTTTTTATGATATTTCTCCACGATGGAGGACTTGATCTAAAAAAAATATTATTAAACACTTTATTCGAAAAAATACCAATCTTTTACCTGTGGCATAATTTCCACGTTTACTCCTCGTGTTGCACGGGAATGCGATGGTGATATATTTAGATAACTCAACCATCTCTTTAAATCCAGCAATGGAGAAATTTGGTCTAACGTATCCTCATGTAAATATTTCTGCAACTAATAAGAAATACTATAAATTTTATATCTTGTTAATAATATGCAATATAGTACCTTCAACAAATGAGCTAATCTGTGTTCCGTAATTTCGTAATACGGCGCGCATTTTGGATTCAGTAGTAATTCTCGTAATCCAAACCATACTTGTCCTTCCATTTTAGAGATCTTGCCGAGCTCTTCTTTTTTAATCCTCTTCCAACTACCGTTGTATATCATAATTTCACCTAAATATTAATATCTTAATTCCGAAATATAAATGTTTGTTAATTTATGGCTGTAATTATTGGTACTACCTTCAGCGTCTTCCTTTTTCCATGGTTTATTTTCTATAAGCTGAACTAGTAAATACGGTATGTCATGTGTTGCCAGCATACGCGAAAGTACGCTTAGTGGTAAACTATCAAGAAATTCCGCCAAATAACGAAGAATCGAAATAGATCGCATTCCGATATCGAATTCGAGTTCCTTTTTTTTTTCTAGTATCTCCTCCAAACACGAACTAATCATTTTTATTCAAATTTGGTATTTATAAAAATTAACTGTTTTTATAAAGTACGGTATACATAAAAACCTATATTTCGTGCTCACTCACTTTGGATCTTTTATATTCTCATATATCTCCACAACCTTTGTATCGAGAAGCAGTGCTGCATATTTAACGGCGTAATCGACAAGATCAAGAACCGAATCATCCATGGATTCAGCGCTGTCGCAATGAAACAATACATTTTCCAGAAGCGAAACCGCAACATCTTCGTGATAAAAAACGCTAAATATCATGAAAGTATTTTCCGGTTCGCCGTTCATTTCGATCAAACGCGGAAATACCTTGTGCTTCCATATATCTATCTGGATGGCTTCGTATATAAGAATCGGTATCTAAAATAATTTCGTAATAGAAAGGATTGTTAATATTTTATTAGTTCAAAACTTAGTATAATTCATGCACACTTGTAATTCATTATATGAAATAAAACTGTGTTCAAAATTTACTTTTTTTAAAGTGACAAACCACTCCTTAATACTCTCCTCCCGTAGGCCGCTAATTTCTAAAACGCTTTGCTGATTCAATAAGATCAGCCTTTTGTGGAATTCAAACCACCTGAAGAAGATAGAATTTGAATATTAACGATCGTGTAATATAACATAAGGATATTAATAATGATCGTTCATCATAACGAAATATACCCGTTTGTACAAACATCTTGTAACTCGGTAGGTTTCAAACTTTCCACGAAAGCTTCTGCTTCCCACGGAGCGACGATATATTCCACACGCTCTGACATTTTTCTTGATTTACTCCGTCGACCATTTGTAAACAATATTTTAAGATACTGGGTCGCCCGGGCAATAGAAAGGTTTGATCAATGTAAGATCAGCATCCCATCGATGTAACTTTAAATTCTTATATTGCAGAAATTTTATTCAATCAGCGTGATAGCTTATAACATTCATAAACTAATTAAGTTATAAAAATAAATTGTATTTTCGAACAATAAAACTTAATTATACATGTTTGAAGTTTACGAATGCGTAGTATCATTGTATCCGCCATATAAACAGACTTCGCCTGATGAATATGTATGGGGTTTCATTGAAGATTCTTTTATGAATAACATCTTGTACTTGTCTCTTCCCTATTGATACTATTTTCCCATTCATACATTCATCCCATCGAGTATAGTAAATATATGGAAAGACGGCGGCAGCGCATGCGCACATTCTTGTATACATCTAACCTAAGTTACCTAAGGTAAACAGAACGGTAAACAAATGGACTTAGAGAGCGTACTCCGAAAATGCATATCTGAAAAACAATGTAAATATTTCTATGACAAAAAAATAATATTTGATTAGCAATTCTAATCTCGTGTAAGGATGAGTGAAAAGTAAATAAAGTTTACATCTTTTTATAGCCGACCATGATCCGCAAGAGATTGAAAAGAAAGAGGATGCGCACTTTCAAAAAATATATGAACAATGGAAGGGTGCAAAAGCAACAGACAAAGATGAAACATATAAAGTGATCCCAAAATTTTACTTCAAGGTGCGTTTTGTACACAATAAAAATTGAAGAGTCTTGTTAAAATAATATACTAATTTCAATTGTACGTACTATCATTATTCTTGTGTTCCAACGTTATGTTTCAGTTGCCCAAAGAGGATGAGATATTACCACAAAAATTACGAGAAGAAACTCGGGCTTTATTTTTACAAAGACGTTCGCGTCAATTACTTGATAATAATGAATTAAAAGCACTGTGGGTACTTTTAGACAAACATCATAGTCCACCCTTGTCTGGAGAGGAACAGTTGATCAATTATGAAGACTTTAAAAAAGTTGGTAAGTTGGCTGGAGCCAAATGTAGTCCATACTTTACAGCAGTTGTATTTGCTAAATTACAACAAGGAGATCCTCATGGGAGAATCAGTATTATGGCCTTATTCAACTATGTTATGAGAAAGGTTTGGTTACATCAAACAAGGATTGGCTTATCTTTGTATGATGTTACTGGACAAGGATATTTAAGAGAGTCTGTAAGTTTCTACCTCCTACACGTTTCAGTATTATTTTACATTTAATTACTATACATTTCCACTTTAAATAGGATTTGGAAAATTATATATTAGAATTGATACCAACATTGCCACAGCTGGAGGGTTTGGAAAAATCTTTTCATTCCTTTTATGTTTGTACGGCTGTAAGAAAATTCTTATTTTTCCTGGATCCACTTAGAACTGGCAGAGTTCGTATTCAAGACATTTTGGCCTGCAGTTTTCTGGATGATCTCTTAGAACTTAGAGATGAGGATTTGCCAAAAGATTTGCAGGAAGCAAATTGGTTTTCTGCACCGTCTGCTCTTAAGGTTTATGGTCAATATCTGAACCTTGATAGGGATCATAATGGAATGCTTAATAAGGAAGAACTTGCTGGGTACTGACAAAAAACATACAAATTTTCATACTACAGGACTGAGTACTTCTTTTTGCTAACATTTTCTTTTACAGTTATGGTACTGGGACTTTAACTGGTGTATTTCTCGAAAGAGTATTTCAAGAATGTTTAACTTACGAAGGAGAAATGGATTACAAAACTTATCTAGATTTTGTTTTGGCCTTAGAAAATCGGCACGAACCTCAAAGCCTTCATTATTTATTTAGAATTCTTGACATTAATAATCGTGGTTATCTCGATACTTTTTGCCTTAATTATTTCTTTCGCGTGAGTATCCTTTTAACTACATTTCAATTGTTTTTTTTTGTTTTAAAAAAATTAATTAAAAATTGTAGGCAATACAAGAGCAAATGACGATGCACGGTCAAGAACCAGTAAGCTTTGAAGATGTCAAAGATGAAATATTCGACATGGTAAAACCAGCAGATCCGTGCAAAATAACATTACAAGATTTGCTATCTTGGTAGGCATACACTCTTTGTATCAAGAAAGAGCAAGCTGACAAATGCCTACATAATTATATTTTTGAAACATTTCGATACTTTCAGTGGTCAAGGTGATACAATGGTCAGCATTTTAATAGAATTTCATGGTTTCTGGGCGTACGAAAATCGTGAGGCTATGGCAGCGGACACTGGTGATGATTCATCCCACGTTTGACTATTTCTTACTCTGAAATGAGACAAATATTATTTTGGAGTAAACAGACTGATTGTATTCATAAGCTTCAACACATTCCAAAGTAATACTAATTAAATTAAGAATATGGGGACGCTTTTACGTTTGTATATTTCAAATAATGATTTAAGTGGCTGTAAAATAAGCATTAAATATTTGTAAATTAAATGTTTAATAAAAATATTTTACTTTACATGCGTAATTTACTTTAACCTACATACAGTGCAATCCTGTGGGCAGCACGATATAAAAGAAATTTACATTCACATATCGAGACAACCCTTAATTTATCGTTTTTTCCTTGGTCATTATCTGCATATAATGGATGCAAATTTACGAATTCATAATGATTGTTATTTTGACCGTGCGTATTCCATTGTGGGCATCGACCAATGGTGTTCCTTGATTTCAAACCATCCTATGTAAACGTACGCTTCCCCCCCCGTGAGCGCAATGTTGGTCACGTACGTACATTGCAGTTGCTCCAATCCGATGTAGAGCTTCGGTTGGTGTCGCGTGACGCTTCTTACTGCGTTTGAATTCTTCGACGGTGCGTCGATTCACGATTTATTCGCAATCGTTTGCATAGCCATTGTCGTCCTCGTAAAATCTCTCAAATGTTTTTTTCGTTGTCGTGTACGATCCATTTTTCAAAGGAATACAGTGAAAAAGTGTCGAGTGAACAGGAACTGTCATTTTAATATCCTGACAAGCGCCCAATTGGCATGGCGGTTGTGTTCAAATTCAACGGTCGACGATAACGATACTCCGACACACGCGGCGCGGAGTAGAGCGATAATTTGTTTGCCGTGATCTCGGGAGTACGAAAGTCTTTCTTCGAACAAGAATTTACGTGGGGTACGACTGGTCGGTATATCATTTTTGCGCGTCGATCGGGATTAGTGCATTACCGTTTACCAAACAATGGATCCTTTCACTCAGGTAAAGACCCTTTCGATTTTCGTCCTGCATGTGCCTGCCCCGGATTCTCTGAATTATAGTATTGAACGGCCGTTAATGACGAAAATAATTTAATACATGTCGTCTTGCTCTATTAACCCTTTTTTTTTATTTAATATTTCCTGAATAATTTCTTACAAATATATTGTAAAGTACATTAAAGTATTAGTTCTACAATTTGTCAGTATGTATTTAATTATTGATATTTCGATATAGCGCATGTTGGAGCGTGCTAGAGCAAGGAGGGAAAAGCTAGACACACAACTGTCAAATGCAGGACATGATGTTAAAAAGCGGCGAAGTCCTTTAAAGGACGCAAATGCCATCCTGACACAGGCATGTCAAGGTATTTTATTCTATTAATTCTAGTGCTTGTGATATTTTTATACAGTCATCATAATTTCATTTAAAAAAATTTTTTTTTTTATAAAATTGAATAGAATACAACAATGGTAAAATATTATATTTATATTTATATTACAGTTGCCAAAAATAAAACTCCGACAAAATCACCGATTAAAGTATCTACAGAGACAGTATCTCCGGCAAAATCTCCCAAGAAATCTTTATCATCTAAACCTGTCATAGAGGAGAGTAATGAGCAAGTCAATAAAGAAAATGGAGAGTCAGGAATCTACAATGTGAGGTCAAAGTTACAAAGGCTTGGCAAACTATATTCCGGTAAGCTATATCATTCAGCACACCCACACACCTTGCCTGAAACTGGTTTCTATCATTAGTGTGCTCTCTTGCACACACAGAGCATGCTCCATGGAATCTCCATGTAACATAATACACATGAATTTCTGCTGGCCATTTGATAAAGAAATATACTTGTGTTTAGACATTTGTTTTTTATATCAACTTTCCATCCGCAACTATTTTTTGTATGTGGCATAAAATAGCTTAAAAAATTTATTTTGCATATTTTGTGTCATATATAACATGTTATATAGAAGACAGCAGTCGGGAGTTAAGCTCACCTATACATAGGACAGAGGAAAGATTTCATGCAGAAGAAGAATCTGTAGAAAAAAAACCAACAAAAAGAGGGGCTCGACTTGACAGATTAGCAGCTCTTGCATCTACTATTAATAATTGGGAAGATGATTTGTCACATCCAACCTTGGTATATACATTTATTGAAAGACTTTGTATCAAATTGTATTACCAGCTTATAGAAGGAATTATTGTTAAATTGTGTAATTTCTTATTAGGTCAAGCCATCTGATAATAAGGCAGAAAAAATACAAGCAAAGTTTAATGAACAAGTACGGATCGCATCAGAACCACAGCCAAGCACTAGTGGATGTAGCAGATGGAGCAAGAGTGAAAAGATAAATTCAGAAAGAGAAAGAGATGTCACTCCAACGAAGCAATTGAAATGGGATAAAACTGTATTGGAAAATTTGGTAAGCAATAAAATATTAGTAGCATGTATCACTTTGTTATATACGTGACTAAAGCTTTACATAGTTTCTCTGTTGGATAATGGAATAATGACACTTTTATACCTCACAGTATATCTTTTTTTTAATTATTGTGTGTAAAGTCATTGGATAAAAATGATACTTACAGGAGGCTCAAGGCTTTAGTCGTACAAAAAGCAATACTCGCCTTGTATATGATTATAAGGCTTGTTCCCAGGAATCGAGAGTTGGATCATCGGGTTCATCGCCTAAAAAAAGTAATGATAATCAGAAGAATATTTCCAAGTCAAATGAAGCACGTTATTCAACAAAAGCAGAAGCAAGTGGCAGTACTAAAGATACGCACAATTCTCCAAAAACCTGCAAAAGTTCCAACACACCAGAAAAACTATCAAAGAACGTAAATTCCGGTCCCAGCAATACTCGTTTAGCATCTAGGGTTCCCTACAATGGTTCCCCCAAAAGTCCAGCACAATCTAGCCCAGGATCAGTATTGAGTAAAGCTTCGTTATTTGAATCCAAAAATACAGAGGCTAAAGTAAAAGATCCGGCTCAGATGACTTTATCAGAGAGAATGGCGTTGTTTGAACGTAATAAGGGAGAGCCACCATTACTACCAAAGGCACCACTAACAATGTCTATCCCACCCAAAAAATTGCATGAAAAAGGTAAGCATGATTTTTTGCTAGAAATCTGAATAATCATCATTAAAACTGTGTACAATTTAATATATTATTTGAATCATTCGTAGATACATCTGCACCAAGTGGCCGATCAAAAGTTGATATTCCAAATAAAACGGTTGGCACTCAGCGTGCCATATTTGAACAAGGCTTAAATACACAAGAATTGGAGAATGACATCCTCCGCACGACTCACTTAGAGAGACAACGAGAATTGGACATGTTACGTGCACGCTTTAATAGAAATAAGGAGATGGCACAAGCAGCAGCTGGTTCGTGTATTAGAACGAGCGAAAGTAGCGAAGGCAAATCAAATTCTCCAAAGAATTCTCCAGTGTGCCCGGTAAAGCCGACTCCTGCTCCGGTAAGCAAAACCAATATTTTACAACATAAAGCAATGCACATTATGAGATCCTAAAACTATTTACCAAGCAAAATATTAATATATAGGAACATGTTGCTCCACCTCCACCACCACCCTTACCAGACATGGGTATGTCTGAGCCAAAACAAATCTCTGTTCGAAATGATTCAAATGGTCAGAATGGTTCAAAAGGTTCACCAGTTAAAAGACAAGGTAACTATAGAGCGAATAATCATGTATTGTACCATGCATTTCTGGTTTCCTTTGTTTATTAAATCAAAATGGTATGCATTGCTGTTTAAGTTGTTGGCAGTCCACCAAAAGTCCAACAGTCAAAGGTATATGATGTGAAACGCGTACGCGTGTCGCCTCCAAAACCTGGACAGCTATACCCCAATCTTTCTGAAATTGAGAATACGACAGAAACAGAAACAGACACAGAATATACTGTAGACAGTACAGAAGCTGAAACTGCTACTTTAGACGAGAGGACCGAGACTGAAACAGGAACTGAAGCTGAATATTATTTGCAGGTGATATATATTGCACATAAAGTACACATATCAATCAACAACGATCTTATATCTTTATATTTTTATCCATAGGATGAGGGTACTGAACTCGACAGTGAGGAAGAAAATGAAGAATTGAACACAAGTCTTGGAAGAAGTATTTTACGTGCAGTGAATCAACAATCCTTCTTAAATAAAAAGGTACACCGTGTTTTTCTTATTATTCCATCACGTATTTAGAAATATGCGTTTTACCATCCATTATTCATGTTGTTAAATACTCTAATTATAGAGATCGATCGATCCGGATCCAGACAGTACGACTTCGGATATCTCAGTTCTGGATGAAATGGATGAATATTTAGATGAATGTCTGGCTGTGCAGGAAGCACACGCAGATAAGATTACCAGAGAGGAAGGACCAACTCCACCTAAATTAAATAAAGCTGGCAAGAGTCCGACCGCTCCATCCACAAGCTTCAAGTATAGTCAAGGGTAAGGTTTTTAATATAAAATTTTTTAAAATACTGTGTTTTCTTTATATTTAACTAATTATGATTTGAATTGCAAACAGATCGTCCTACCGTTCACCGATAAAAGTTGTTTCTCCAGGCTCTCCTAAAAAGGGTGAACCGTACATCGTGGATGGGGAGAGTTGTGTCCCCTTAATGCACAGTGTCAGTTTTTATAGACGACAGCAATCTCAGGTAACTAGAAAGATTAACTATGGTATTATACGTATATTTAATCAACGACACAGTTATCGAATTTTTTTTTATACACATACAGACACCAAAAACACCCGTTCGCGTAATATCCAGAACTGCGGAGTCAACGAACTCTGCTCCTGAAGTGCCATCCTATAACAATACGGATGAAACCATATTGGTTCAAGAAAAAGTCAAAACGTTACTGGATGAGGTTTGCAAACAGCAAACGATCATTGGGCAGGCAAGCCAAGCATTAAATCTATGCAGCTCCACGATAGAGTTCAGCGGTTCAAGGGAACAAGTGGAAGGCGAAAGATTACTACTTGTTGCCAGTGAGTTTGTTTATAATTTTATCTTTCACACATAAGTATATCGAACTATCCTCAAATGTATACGAATGTTATTGTTTTTATTTAGCTCACAGGCGACAGGCTGCATTAAACGAAGTCCAAAGATTAAAAGTGGAGGGAACATTGAGACCCGTTACACCGGGATCGCCAGAGTACCAAGAAAGTGGTTCGCTAACCGTATCGGCAATTAGCTTGCCCCTTAAAAAAGAATTTTTCCGCAGCTCGGGCAGAGGTAATTACAAATACTTGGAACGACAAAGGGGATTTTGGATAACACGTGTGCCAAATCGATCAATACATTTACAGATACCTGTTTGCATTTCGTCTGCCTATTACGTCATCTGGAAGCGATAATCGCCACCCCGGTAGTTGTGGTTGAACCCGGAGATTCCTGTCTCCGCTTTCCCTCGACGTTGAAGTTAAACGACTTGTACAGCGATTTTAAGATTACCGTGGAGGTCTACTCCCTGCAAACCCAAGCAGAGATCTTACCACACGAGATCAAATATCATATTCACAATAACGGCAATGGTTGTCATTCTGGGAACAATAATTGTAGTAAAAAGGTGAGACCTCTTGCCAATTATATTTACCATAGTGGTGGTTAGGAGCTTTCTAAAGATACAATCGCTTTACAGTCGGCGAACAAAACACCGAAAAAGTTTTTAAAGCAAGAAAACAAACTGATAATGCCGAGCGTGCAGAGCCCGGCTGGTCCTTCGGCCGTCCGGTCTCCTGCCTTTCAATTATCCGGCTACGTAATCTTCAGCCTGAAAGAAGTGCACAGGCAACAATTTACGCTGAACAAAGTAAGTGATGCGATGAGCAGACGTTGAAATTACGGTACCCATAACTTACGGTCGAACGTTACACAGGTCCCATCGCAATCGCCGCTAGAAGGTCGCTTGCAGATGCACGTATCCTGTGAACTTTCGGTCTCCATCGAACACCGTGGCTTTCTTACGATGTTCGAAGACGTATCCGGATTTGGTGCGTGGCATCGCAGGTGGTGCTTGCTTAAAGGTCCCACGTTGTCTTACTGGAAATATCCCGACGATGAGCGTAAGAAAACTCCGATAGGAAGTCTCGATTTACAAGGTATTTATTTTCGCAAGGGTGATCGTTAAGGCGATTTTTGTGTTTGGAGCATGGCTCGAAAGCTTGTACATGCGTTGTTTGTAATCACAGGTGTCTCCACGAAGAACGTTGGTTTAGTATCGCGAGACATTTGTGCTCGACCCAATACATTTTTGCTGGAAACGACGAGAAGCGCACAGCCCGGCGACACCGACAGTTTAGTCATGATTAGATCTGGTTCGGAAACAACGATCAGGTACGCGTTACTTGCTTAGCGCGCTGACTGATCATAAAATTCGTTCGATAATAATCATGTATTTTCAGGCATCTTTTATCGGCTGACACGAAGGAAGATCGACTGGAGTGGTGCGCGAAGCTTAATAAAACGTTAAATCTGATTCATACATGGATCGGGTCATCGGGGATGTCATAATCTGAATCGCGTTTCTAGTAAAGTAGATTCTAGGATATACGTATGATTAAACAGGATATAGTACATGCATTTAAAAATATATTTTTTACATGAATTGTTACATAATACACTTACGAAGATACACATTTATCGTTGTATGAAATGAATGTGTTTGGTCGCTAATATGAAAGTAACGTGAAACCTTGGTTATTAGTGGCGCA
This sequence comes from Ampulex compressa, assembly GCA_038496175.1. NCBI lineage: Eukaryota > Metazoa > Arthropoda > Insecta > Hymenoptera > Ampulicidae > Ampulex > Ampulex compressa. The sequence goes on along the minus strand of JBCFXI010000414.1, from coordinate 70,695 downwards.
AGACATAATGTGTATTGATACAAACAAGACGTGAAGTGCACTATTATTATTATTAGCGATGTAAGGTCTTGTTACGGCTGAGATAGAAACTGAAGTTTCCCGTGTTTGCTCAAAGGTTTCCATTTCTTTCGGACAAACCTCCTACCGTGTACGATGCTAATTATAGTAACAGTACTATTTTCTCGTGTTTGCATAGATACACAATGTCTCTCTGCGACTTGCATTTTTTTATGAATAGGACCAGAACGATTCAGTTGATTTTCATTCTACCTTTATATAAGCGACTAATTATTCTTAAATTAATATAATAATTACAGATTAATTTTGCTCCTTAAAAATTCTTAGCACGACGGCGATAACAGTTAATCAGCCGTCGTGCAGGTAAGGCCAAGTGACACAGTACCTAATTGTAAAAACTTGTGCATTTACCAGAATGCAATTTAATTGTACGATACGATTATGGCATCAAATTCGATCATTATGAGATTAATCTTATGGCGTGCGCGATTGCGCATGCTTCAGTATTTATTATTATCCGAAGCGGTTTATATTAATATATTGTAAATAGGAACATCATACAATACACTGTAATATTTCTTAATACGAATATATATGTAGATATATATATATATACACAAATATTTTGGCATACTTTTGTAGTCATGCGTTCGTAGAAATAAATATCCGCAATAAAAATCGTGTCTCGATCGGTATCATCGGCCTCGCTCGTACATTCATTAATTACCCAACAAATGGAGGATCATGAAAGCATCGTAAGAAAAAAAACCGAATTGTCTCAGTGTATATACGTTTATTTTCACGATTCGTGTTTATCATGGGTACATATAGATACGTGTATAAAAAAAGGAAGTACTCGTCTTCGCGCGGGATTTGGGGGATGGCGCGTAAACGAGTACTGCGTCGTCGCCTCGCCGGGATTATGTTTGGAAACGGAACTCCTGAAGTCTCTCGTTCAATGTGTTTATACTGGTATTTCCACAAGACTGCATAGCATATACCATATTTACGAACCGGCACGCGTTTCACGAGCGCGAGCGCATAATGCATATATATAAATCCGCGTAACGATTTGCATAAATATGGGCAAATACGCGCGCAAATTTCGCTTTGGTCGAGCCTCCGTACCGCGATATTCGAATAAAGAGAAACATAATTTCCAAGACTGGTCCTGGTTTAAGGTCTCTTTCGATCCGATCGGTGATACAATATTCCGCGATATCAACCTGGAAGTATATTGACAGGACGTCCTTTAATGGCGTCGAATCAACTCTTTGGGCCATAGTGAGATAAAAAGCCTTTTAGGTACTCATGCGCATGCGCAGTAGGATGTTTAACGTCCCATCTTGAAATATTACTTTTTTCACAATACACATTGCCAATTTTACTTTCCATCTTCCTTTTCAACTAAAATCTCCGTGCAACCGGAGTCTTTCCCAATCGTAAGATGCTGTGCCCTAAAGAGTTAAGTCGATCCATGAGAATGATCTCGGAGCGTTTGTCCCTTTTGACTCGGCGCTCGAGTTAACGTTTTTACCCGCGCCTTCGGTTTCACGGTGGTGAAACGCGTGCCTTGCATTGTACGTGTAGAGTATTTTAATGCACGTATAATATACGGGTGTGTCGATGGCCGGAGAATCCTAGATAACGTTCTTAGTGCGAGAATTCAGTCCTCGGGCTGGTTTACTTTGAAACGAGCTGGATCGTAGGATGGAATCCGTCTTTGTCGGCGGTGTAATCGACCCTAGGGGTGCGAGGTCGATTAAGTTGCGGATTTAAGGTTTTAAGGAGTATGATTACGCTATATCCTTCGTACTCGTGTATAAATACGCGTGTATAAATATATATAAATCATATATATAAAATATATATATCTTTTTTTTTTTTAAACATTAACAAAAATCGGGAGTTTTACCTGTAAGTATGCCCATCTGGTGCCGTGAAAGAAAAGCTTCCGGTTACATCGAGAGACTCATCGTCCGTACCCTCGTTCTTGAGTTCCGCCGTTTCCTCCCTCTTCTGTCCGTCACTCTGCTCGTAACTGAAATGATATCCTCCGACACCTATGTTATTCTGTTCCTCCTGCTTTACGATAGTGATTTCGTTTGGATTGCCTTGCGGAGCTGCAAGGGCCCCGACTATTATCGCCAGGAAGATGACCTGCGCATGAAAGAATAATATCCGATTAATCAAGCGTCAGCAGCCGATCTCAAAGGTGTCATTCATTGCATCGGCCATCTCTCTGAATCGAATACATTATCGCGCGGAAAATCGGTCCGTCACGTCTCTTTTCGATTCTTTGCAGCATTGCGCACAAAATGCTCCGTCCCAACAGTCACTTAAACCGGATACGTTTAGCGCTTCCCTTTTCAATGTATTCGTACGAGATTTACGGCCTTCCAAGTTGTTAGCATAATCGGAAATTCGTAGCTCGCCCGACGTTGCTTTAATCGGCACATTTAGGGGGATCAGCTGAACTGGTTTCACTCGGATAGACGGACAATTTTTATTGGCATTCGATTTATGATATTCGAATCGATCCCTAGTCGGCACCAACTCGGGCCCAAAGCATGCGTGTACTCATTCGTGGGTGCATGTGTCACGCTCGAGGTGTGTGCGTCGCTCCAGGCACGCACAAACGTCACAAATCCTCTTCACTTTCACTGTTGCGCAAAAAAATATTTGGAGGCTGCGCCTGCCGCCCGAAATCGTGGTCCCCGACTCCGTAGTGAACCGCCACGGCACGATCGCGAAATATCGTTTCCGCTTAATTTTCCCTGTTAAGGACCCACCGTCTTCATTGTGGAGGCTTCGTCTTGATTCCGTGCGGACGATTCTCAACCCCTTCGTCGTTAAACGTCGACCGATACGTGATACCAAGGATGCTCGATGCATCTGCCTTTATATACCCGGAAAATCGCAACTGATGCATCCCCACCTGCAATCGTCCAAAGAGATTCGCCGATGCGTCCCCCTCGAACGACCCAAGATGCATTCGTGATGCACCGATGTAGATCCCGCTGCCAGAGGATCGTCCGCGCTCTTTGACGTCGCAGCATCCTCAATAGGTTCCGTCGAAAGCCAAGGGTCCTTCACGAGTTTTCACCTGCTTATCGTATATCTTAGCTACTTTATCGTACACGCTTTTTAATTCTCTAATTTGTACGTTTGTAACTTCCCACTCGATCGTTGACACAAACGCACGGATATCTGTTACGAAGCGATGCAAGAAGCAGCGTGGAATATTAAGATCGATCTGCCAAAATGTTGAGAATATCGATTTCCCTGGATTACTCGAGTCGTGGAATTTAATCGTGCCTCGGTTTACGCGCAAGGAAGTGATCCATCATTGGCGATTAAATACATCGATGCTTCTCAATTCAGTCGAGCTTGATCGGATCGGTGATCGAACATTTTTTTGGGTAAGAGCCGAGTTCCTTCGGCAGACGGTAGCCGCCTCCAATCGCGTCGGTCTTTCCCGAGTCGCCGTTTTTAATATCATCGCTCCGTCACGTTTAAACGAATGCCCTCGGGCTAAGCGCTGTTTGTGCACTCGCGAGCCATCCCATTCAGCCGATACAAAGAGACGTCTCCTTTGATGCAGATTCCACCGAAGGAACCTCGCCGGCAATGCCAAGGACCTTTCCTCAACACAAAGCCGATTGTTCTTATTCCCGTACTGAGCGAGCCTACGCGGCTCAAGTTCAGCTACGATCGGCCTATAATTATACGCCAGAGCCTCGTCGAAAGCGATTACCGCCAATGAGGAATTCGTCGATGTCTCGCATCGCTATAAAAGCCGGATCGTCGGATCGGCGAGCCGCAGTTTTTGATCGATGCTTCCTGACCAAGGTGCATCCTCTTTCAAATCGCGCATACAGACGAACCCGGAGACTCGGACTCCTGGGCTTTAGCTCAAGAGGAGCTTCTTCGCATCGTCGACAAGGTCGTCGTCTTGGTAGTCGATTACGCATCCTAGAGAATTTTCGTGGAAAGGTAGACGAACACTCCAGCCCTCCATCCCCTCCCCCCTGCCTTTCCCTTGGTGCAGACCCAGCGATCTGGCTCTGGACGTCTGTGAGAAATGTGAAAGCCGAATCTCTCGTGCCGCGGATTCCTACCCCATCGTTTCGTCTTAAGGCCCCGCGGCTACGTACGCGCGGCCGAACGTCCTTGGTCATTGTGACATTTGGTTTTCTCGTCGTTACACCGCCGGAGAAGCGCCGAGGAAAGTTGGTGACGTAACTACCGGTGACCTTGCCATTTCAGAAGATGCGCCGTCAACGAAGAGGACGGCGAGGACGCCTCTGGCTACCGCGTCTCGCTGCACCCCCCCCCGCCGCTCTCACCGACAAGGCGTACTCTCCTCCCTCTCACTCTTCACTCTCCTTCCAACTGTCTCTCTCTATGTATTTATCTCGTTATCCTTATCCTTCCTCTCTGTTTCTCTTTATTTCTATCTCTTTAGGTAACTCTCATCGATATCTCGGACTCTCCTCTATCTCCTCTCTGTCTTTTTATTTGTCTCTGTATGTATTTATCTGGTTATCCTTATCTTCCTCTTCGTTTCTCTTTATTTCCATCTCTTTAGGTAACTCTCATCGATATCTCGGAGTATCCTCTCTCTCCTCTCTGTCTTTCTATTTCTCTCCCTATGGATTTATTTCGTTATCCTTATCCATCTCTCTAGGTCGTCCTCCTCCCTCGTCGCTCTCACCCATGCCACGTACTCTTTCTTTACCTATCTCTCTATGTATTTATTTATTTATCTTCATTCTCCCCTGTCTTCCTCTCTTCTTGTCTCCCTTTTCATATCTCGATGCTTGCCTCGCGTTCTTATGCGCGAGAAGGACGTGAGGCGTCACGATCGTGGACCGTAAATGGAGAGCCCTTCGGCTTTCGTCGATTGCGCAAGGATCCTCGAAGTGTTTGGTCCTCGAGGGCCAAACCTTGACCAAGTCGCCGTCCTTATCGAACCAGGGAATTAAGCCGACGCGTCAATCGCTGGAGGATGCCCTAACTGGTTCAAGGATCGGCTGCTCGTAAGGACTCTCGGTATAAGGACACGTCGAACGGCGAGCACGTACTTGAGCAGGCTACCACTTTTTAATTATACACCTGCGAGATCGCTGGATTAGTCATGGATACCGCGCATACCGCTGCTTATCGGAGATATCGACGATTACATTTATTCCACTGGGTTCCCATCCGACGAAGCACGCGCTGTCCACGTGGCTGTTAACCCCCTATGACGCAAGCTGGCTTTCGAGTAGCTTTTCGTACACCTCCTTTGTCCTGAATCGACTGTAGCCCTTCAAATTCACGGATTATTCCAAATGGAGCGGTCACTGGTTGGTCTTCGAGCGATCCGTTGCTTGCATCGAACTGTTTCTGTACATTTAAGGCCATGAGTTCAAACAGAAAAGACAGAGCAAAGTGTAGACAGAGTATCAAAATCCTGTGGAAATATCAATTACAGGGGGAAAGCAGGTGTAACATCGCGGATACCGGCGAATTTGTCAGTCCAGGGAGTGCGTCGGCTTCATTTTCATTTTCGTTGATTGGCGTCATTATTCGCGAGGACGATCCTGGCGGCAGGGAGCTTTGACATATGAACATCCCAGATGGCGGGCGAGACCATTCTGAGGTGTATGTTTAAATGTCAACGGAAAGAGCTCAGATTTCCGCGTAAGAGTAGCGCATAGAATTTTCACCGAGCGCACGTCGGAGGATGATTTATCGTGCGTTGATTGCACAGACATTAAAATAACAGCCCTAACGATAATTAGGAAGTAAAAAAGGCGAAGCTTATATCATACTAATCTGCATGGTATTAAACGCATGCCAGGCAATGGTGCCGTCGCAAATTGCATGGAATTGTTACCGCGCTAGGGAGGGTTTATGTAATAGAATAATTTCGTATTTACGTAATGGTAACCGTGCTACGTATCGTGCACGCGTGCCCGATTATTCGGTATCCTGGCATGAAAGTCGCCTTAAGTATTGTGCCAGTGCTAATGGTGGGCTATCAAGCTTAAATTAAGAATTAAGAAAAAAAATCTTTCAATCGAACCAACTTCGGCCGTAGAGATCCAAGATCTTTATCCTCTTTAGCGGCATCGCGCTGGGTGTCCATAAGGAAAGGAGTAAATAAATATTTTAATACGAGGAATCGTCCACCTTCGAATCATTAATCATGTCCTTTTTGATGCGATTACTCTATGCATAGGGTATAATGTGCTCAAGATTCGACAGGATAATATTTCCTAAGTCCCAACGACGCTATCCTACGCTTATTGCAATGTATGACATATTGCAATCACGCTTTCAAACACAATTTAGCCAAATAGGTCTCTCGCTGCTCATTCCCGGAATCAAAGGTTACCCGCCGATCGGCGTACGAAACGAATTCGCGACTTTGTCATATGCCTCGTGTATCATAACGCGCCTCATGCATTCGTAGACCGAGACCCTCGAGTGTTTAAGCGATGCGTACACGATGGAATAACATTCGTGGAGCGCGTCCCGGGCAAAATATCAATCTACGGATTATCGATGCTGGCGTCTTCATCGCCGTAAGGAAACGAAGCAGGTCTTCATCCCGCATCGGCTCGCCATCGCAATTTCGCGACGCACCGGTAATTGCGCGGCTAATTTGTGCACGGGCGACATCGTAAAAACGGGCAAAAAGCGAATAAATGTCAGCGCAGCGCGGCACCACCGTCTTTTCTTCCAGTTCGCGGCCGGCACCTTCTGATATTACTCAGAGTCCCATATGCGTACGCCGGCAATATGTTCCCGGCAGATGTGCAATTACGCCGCGATAGTCTCCGCGCACTTGCAACAAAATGGGAACGCGATGGTGCATTGACGAACGTTTCTTCATCCATCGCTCTCCCGCGGCCGCCTCTCCTTTCTTCTCCGCTTATTACACCCTACGAAATCGCGCGTAATCCCTCGACTTAACCCGGACTTCGGGACTCTTTGGCGACTCGCAAAGGGGCTCTTCTTCTTCTAGCGAACGAAGCGAATCCACTCGAGGATCCGTTCCTTTTTTCAGCCGCGACGCTCTTTACCTCTCCCTCGCTTAAAAGGAGCTGCATCCGAGAACGCATAATGCCGGCCGCACTAAATAGCGAGCGGCGAGCATTTCTTCGCGAGTGGCGCAATGAACCGAATAGTAAATACGCGCTCTTTCTTTCCTCGCGATGATGCAACGCCAGCGAAATGCCTTAATTGGCTATAGATTATTGGCGCGCCGCGCACCGCCATGGGGATCGCTCATATTTGACGGGGTTACATAAATGTCATTTTCCATTAAACCGTCGCATTGTCGGCTCGCGGTGCTTTGTTTGATTATGTTGCATAATGGAGGAGAAGTTATCCGGCCGGCCGGCGAGATGGGATCTCTCCCCACCGCGGCGGCCATCCTCGGCCGATTAAATTCCAAGGTTCGAAGAAACGTGGCCAATCCGGAATTTAATCGCGGGATCGCATTTCCCTGAAATAATGCGGAGGCTCTTCTTCCATCATTCCTCTTCCTCCGGTTCGCGCAACTTTGCGCCAAAGGTCGCGCAACCGCATCTACATGAGAGGTAACGAGGAGCCATTCTGTCGCAATATCGAGACAACGCGAGTCACGATCGGTCAAGAGAGCCTCGGATCTAAGATCTTTCTCCCGGCCGAAATTGCATTTCCGCAGCAACACTTTCGTATCGTGGACTTTTGCGCTTCTTATCGATCGGTTTATTTGCCCGAGGAAGAAAGTGAAAGTAAACGATAGCTTTGAACAAGCGCGGTTGTCGCGTTCGCATCGATGTTCGAAGAAGAAAGAAAAAAGGCCGTTTAGAAACGCGATAAAACAAGGTTCGTTACTCGTATTGTACGGATGTTTGCATAATTCTGTGGTAAAGTTACCTATTGAATAACGAGCAACGATGGATGTTCCCCTGATAGCCTCTCCGACGCCTCTTAACCAACCGCATCTGAATAATCGTCGAAAATGCGCGAAGGTTGACTCTCTACAATTCGGCAAAAGGTTTCCGCGGGAAGAGGGCATGAATTTTCGTCTCGATTTTTCGTATGCTCGACGCAGGCTCCTCTTTTATCCTCGCCTCCGCCCGTGACAAGGGGATCCGATCGATTCCTTTCACGAGTGCTAATTCAACGATCGCTGCACACTTTTGACGAATTTAGAAAGCCAACGCTAACGCGATTACCCAAAATTCGGTGTATGCAATCCGTGCGTTATGCGGGACCCTCTTGGTCTCACTTTCACCGCCGACTGCTCCCGCTGTAACATTATTTAGAGATTGGAATTTACAGAGTCGGACAAGGCTGCCAGGATGTACGAATCGGACGCCAGACTAGATTCTTCGATTCCGTAGGATCGTTTTAAATCTCGATGAATATATGCATGCGGCTCGTCGAAGGAAGTTGAGAACGAGCGGTTCGTTAATGCGGGAGACCGCGGGCGGCAAGAATCGGGGAAATATTCCCACAGACGTGGGATCGGGTCATCCCTGACCCCTCTTGACTTCCACCTTTACCACGAACCGCGTCCTTTTATCCACGCGCCCAGAAAGGTTCGCATAGCCGAGGACGAGGACTTGCGAGGCACAACCCGGATCCACCCACTTCAACTTCCGACACCTCGTCTCTGACTTTCGAGCGAGCGAATATCCTTCCTTGCTTACAAGCCGCGAATGTCTCTTGTCTCGCGGCAATAGGCGTAGCGCTCCGACAACTTTCTGGATCGTCACGAGGAACAAAGGGTTGCCCCTCCGATCGAGACAAAGGAGATCATATTTTTCATCTTTCGAGTTCAACACGGATTCGATGGGCGTCCAGCCGACAAGTTCATTCAGTCCCTCGTGGAGCCTCCATCGCCATTATTTCTCGCCTCAATCGGCACTGGCGTTGAAAAAGCGTTTGCTCGTTGAACGTGGATCTAAGATCTCGACGAGAGGTGGAGAAAAAGGAGGAGCGAGCAACTCCTGCGCTTGATCGTAACGCCCATCCGGTCTGCACGGCATTGATATTTCCGCGGTACTGAAATAGCTCGCGCTGGTTCCGGCGCTACTTCGCGATGAATCGAAACCAAGGTATGCTGCGCGAGGCGGCAAGGGCCGAATTTCGTGAAATATTCCCAAATAGGCTGACAGCTTGGAAAAGCAATCGTGGCGCTAATAATAAACGATCGCCAACGGCCCTGATAGCGGCGAGGTTGTCGATGATGGCGTACAGACGACAGCCTAAGGTAGTCCATCGCCGTCAGTTTTGCGTGTAGTACGAGACGCAAGACGTCGATTTATTCCAAACGTTCTCTTTCGGATTTAGAAACGATATGAAGAAAGAGTGGTGTAGTGGATAGAAGCTCGGACTTCCACGCGGGAGACTTGGATTCGAATCCTGCCCATCACCGATGGTTTTTACATGTGCTTCGTGTACTGTACCTCTGATGCTTTGGAAACCATCTTAAACTATAAGTCCTAGGCCATATGACATTAGCAATCGGTGTCGAAAATTAATTTAAAAAAAGACGCCATAAACAGAGCTATAATAGTCTAATGGATAGAAGCTCGGACTTCCACTCGGAAGACTAGGGTTCGAATCCTACCCATCACGTCTGGGTTTTCCACGTGATTTATATATCATACTATACCTCTAGTTCTAGTCTAGGTATAGTTCTAGGTCCTAGTCCAAATGACCTTAGCAGTCGATGCCAAAAAACAATTAAAAAAAAAAAAAAAAAGAAAAACAAAATAACGCTATCGTTATCGAAACAAATCGACGTCGTTCATTTCATTGTTCCTCGTTCCCAATTTTGCGCCTACGATCGCGGCATCCAATTATGACGACGGCACCTTTGAACTTTTAATTGCCTACCCGCTCTCGGCCACGTTCTCCAGAAGGCCAGATCCTGCTGGTACAATTATCTTATCGGCGTCGCAGAGGGGCTGCTTGGTGAATTACGAGAGTGCCTGCATTATAATGCACTCCAGCGGCGTGCATTCGCAGGTGGTTCGACCCCGTCACCTTCCTGCGCCGCGGCGGTTTATCGCGGGGGACCATTAAATAAATCAATCCCTGGCATCGCGCACACTCGGGGAAAATGGCCGAGGGCTTCGAGCTCGAAGGCGGCTACGACTCAAAGTTCACAGCGAAGGTACTCCCACCGGCGTCCACGAAACGGCGTTTAACCCCCTTGGCGTCGAACACCGCGACGCCGTGAAACACGAAGGCGCGCCAGAACGTTTTTCTCTTACGTACGACCGTGAGGTGTGTCCCTTTCATTATATGCGTCGATCGTTAAAATCGCTTCGCCAATTTTGAATCTGCTGAACCTACCATCGCACATGTATTACGTTGAAGGATAAATTTTTCATTTTTTTCTAAATGTGTGTGTGTATGTGTGCATGTTTGCGTGCGTGCGTGCGTGCGTGCGTGTGTGCGCGTGTCTAAAAAAATATCCTCAACGATCGTTAACCAGCGCCGTACCATTATTTCATACGTATTTTTCACATGCAGTTGTAATACGTAAGGGAAAGGCGCGGAGAAAGAACTGATAATCCTCCTTAACGATCATTAAAAATCCTCCTCCGCAATTTTTCTTCAACGTTGTTTCGCAAAGGAGATAAATCGTTTCGTCGATACGATACATCGTACCTTTATTCCTCCTCGACAGCCTATATTTATCGTTTCCGTAAATCCGCGTGCTCTCAACAATATCCAGGACTCCGCGAGGGGCTATTTTCGACGCCCGCCCTTTTTTTTCCCCCGCTCGGTCACGCTTCGAAAGCCGCCAAAGCCGCCCGAGGCGCCTGGAAGACAAAGGGGGGAAATTCGACCTCACGGACAGCCCGGCTTGACATCTTCACTCGAAGAGAAAGATCCGAGAGCCGACAGCCATTCGATCGCTCGCACCAATACGCTACGTCGTCCCCGGCGTGGAAAAATGTCCGAGGCGATAGGCGAGGAGAGCGCGAAAGAGCTCCTTACGATGGAAGTTCAATCCTCCAGCTCGTACGTTGCCGCGGCTATTTTCAGTTGCCATTTATTCCGCGCTTAATTTGTTGGGTTACCTTAGCCGCCAGGGATAAGGCGTATTGCCGTGCATGTATCGAGATCGACGTTCGCGTGATCCCGCATAATGCGTTGCAGGAGAGGTTGGAGAGCGCATAGCTGTCTGGCCGAGTTGTCTCTCGTCGAGGGGGTATCGCGCGATCTGCCCATGGCGGAGAGGAAAGTTTCGCGGTGAAAGGGCAGATTGGTATCTCGAGCGGCGTAAAGGGTTGACTTTCATCGGCGAACGCACTGGCCGTCTATCGCGATGGACCCCCTCGTCGGTTACGTATCGAATCGTCGGGGGCTGGCGCATCTCGATTTATCCTGGCAGCCGGGTGGATCGGTTGAGTAACGTCCCGCATAATCGCCTATAATAACGAGTGGCGGTAAACATTTTACCCTATGAAAAGGCAGATTCGTATCTGGCACGTCTGAAAGGCTGGAATTCGATTGACACGACGCGCCAATGTCTATCTCGATGGACCCCAGACGTAATTCGACATTATGTATCGCGTGGAAAGCGAGTAAGTTTCTGCCTCTCGATTTATCCCGGCTGCCCGGCGAATCGGTTAAATAACGAACCGTATGATCGCCCGGGACCACGGTGGTTGAGTTCCAACGACCTTATTGAGACGAAGCGGCGTATTCGTATCGAAACGTGAAACTCGAATGGATGAAAGGACGAAGCCTCGTCGATACAACGCCACTCGTGTCCATTTCGATGGAACATTTGATGCGTAATTTGATGTTACGTATATAGCATCGAGGGCACGCGTCCCAGGGTTTATCCGACAGAGCCGTGAAAATCGGAGGAGCGATGGATTCGTACGATCCGTCAGGACTGTAATAGGAAGCTGAGGCCATTGCGCGATGGGAACGATTTGTATTTCGAGGCTTTCGGGGAATTAAATTTCATCGATACGCCGTACTTCTTCTGTCCATCGCGATGGAATCCCACGTAATTCGACATTATGTATCCCATGCAAAGCGAGCGTCTCTTGATTTACCCAGCCCTGCAGGTAAATCGGCCAAATAAGGAATTGTATAAGCGATCTGGCCCATTATGGCAAGTAGCGATAAGCGTTTTGCGATGAGAACGATTCATATCCGAATACCCGAGGGAATAAAATTTCATCGACGTTACACGCTGCTCGCAATCTCGATTGGAACTTCGCGCAATGCTATATAGTTTATTGTATAAGAAAAACGTGCGTTTCTTCTTCTCGATTTCTCTAGCTGCCCAAGGAAGCGTTATTCAATTTTTTCCCCGACGAAAATCTCTTGTATAGGGAATACTTAAAATTACGAAAATTCATGGACAACTCGCACTTCTGTTTAGCTCAATGGAATTCCTACGTAACTCGACGTTATGTACGTAAGCATGTATAAGTAATGAGGGATGAGCGTAGTGGGCGTCGGCTTCGAGGCGATCCAGGCTTCCATCAAAACCATGAACGTGTATACATATATAGCAATGCGATAAGATAAGCACAAAATGGTTTATAGCTTAGACCAAAGAGCGGTAGGATGGGTGACAGCAGCGAAATCGAATGCGGTTCTAAGGTTAACATCTTTGTAATACCATCGATTATGCATACACCTAACTCTTCGCTTTACACGCTCTTAAGGCAACGCGATAAAAAGACCGCTTTCCTTTCTATATACTATTTATTTCCTTCAGCAGCAAAACAAAGACGTCCTTAGACCTCAAAATCCTGAAAAAAACTATATAAAAAAAGCTGAGGGTACTTCTTTTATCGCGTTTCTCTTTCAAGCGCCAAAACTGTACCATTAATTTCAGTGTAACGCGCCCATCCTAACTTTCGAAACGAATCAATCGCACACGTATCCCATGGAAATTCGCTTCTTCCTCTCGGTCTATCCAGTGGGTCGTGTAAATCGGCCAAGTAGCGGAGTCGCATAATCGGCCCGGTTCATAATGGCGAGCCGCGACGACAGTTTCGCAGGCGAAAGGGCAGATTCGTATCTGGCCGCCGATTATAGGCTCTTTTCGCATTGATTCATCCCCGATCCTCCTCCTCCTCCTCCTCCTCGGCCGGCCACACGTGTGTGCAGGTACATCCGTATGCCCGTCCACGGCCCTATCCGTGCAAGGCTCGGCTGCCTTCGATGTGGTGGCATTTAGCCGATCCCTGCCATCGTGCTCCGCGGTTCTATTACGCAAGGAGCGCCTTTAGCCAACGACGACGAAGACGACGACGACCTCGCGCGGTCCAGCAGGATTCTTGCGAAATTCCTGGGTCGTGTGCGGAGTTCCTCGTTGAAAACCAACCGCGTCCTCGGCTCTCGTGCCGGCTTCTTTCCCAGCTGCTTCGAAAGGAGAGCCTCCAGTGCACAAGCGGGGTGCCTCCTCGGGCCCTCCTCGGATCCCGAGCCCGACCATCGGGTGCTTTTCGAAGTCGAGGCGAATGGACACGATGCGGATATCGAACGTTCAAGGCCCCTGAGGTATTTGGCGCGGAAATTTGGCGATGCCTCGATGAATTAGGGGAAAGAAAGTTGGCGAGGGGAAAGAACTTTCTAAAAACGAGTCTACGTGTTGGGAGCGAATTCCCCGGATAGCTGGAATAGGAATTAAATTATTTTGGAGCCGCGCGAAAGCGATGGCCGTTGAGGATGTGACGAGGCGGGAGGATTTTCTATGATCGCCGCGGGGAGATTGTTTGGATAAGGGGGATTTTCGTGTCGTCGGGAGGAATGGGGATTTGGCAGAGTGCGCGGCCGTGGGTGAGATTAATCGCCGATTCGGGCCGCGATACGAATGAGCGATTGGACTCCGCGAGGCCCGACATAAACGAAAGTTCCACGCCGGGCACGAAGATTTATTTAGAGCTCCGCTCCAACGGGACCTGGCTTCCCAACGGGGAAGACGACGCGACGGATTGTCATATCTGAATGCAGATACGCATCGGTAGGATCAACTTGTTAAAATTATTTACATAACAGGACGTTTGCATCTGTTACCTCGAAGCCTTCGCGTCGATCGGCTATGGTGATCCTCAGTGGTGGGTTCAGGATGAATTTCACGATGCGATCTTTCTCAGGTTATTGGAAGATTGAAAAATAATCCTCGAACGAAACCAAATGAAATGATAATCATCTCCGTGTTCTCTTCTAGGGATTGCTCAAAAGACTGTGCTTTTGATCTTTATTTTCATGTATTTTCAAATACAACATCAGTCCTGGATTTTTGAATGTATTATTTCGTCATTCATCGAAGTAGTTCTTTCAATGGAGAAATACGATCATGGATGCCACGTTTTATTTCATTCAAGACGTAATAGTTTTATAGACTTTGACGGTTAAAGTTAATAAAACAGCAGGAGAGGAAACTGCGCGCGATGTCCGAATAATAATTTATATCGAAGCGCGCCCCTGGGCTGTGGTTAAATTATTTTAAGTCGTTTGAATACCCGCTCGATACAGCGCCAATCGCACCTGTTCTAAATCCGTTACTGCTCGAAGGAAAGTTTTGCGCCCTGGTCGAGAATCCTATTCTTCTCCTTCGTGTACAATCGATTATACAATATCGTCGCGCCTCGCGATGAACGGTGCAAAAAGGAAAAGTCACGAACACAGCCCGGCGATACACGACGCTGTTCAAACTCAGCCGGTTATCTAACGTCGTGGCATCTATATTTACAGTAGCGCAGCTTGGAGATACGTGGGTGGAGGATGCAACGAAACTTGCTGAATGGAAATTTCACTGAAACTATGTGCGCGTAAGGTTATTAAATACCAGGACGGAGGTCGTCCGACGCGCGAAACCGACGATCGTGATCGTCCGCGGATATCGAATCTATAAATAGATAATATCAGCCTTTTGTCATTTCGACTCAAGTCTTTTCATTTCGAGGAGTCTTCTGTCCATTTCAAACGCGACTCGAGAGGCGACATTATTTTGAAAAAAATGATTTAAAGTCGAAGAAGGTGTTAGGACGATCAAAGAGTTCGTAAGCATGTAAAATCGTATACCTGAGGAGAATGATGGTCACGAGGTAACGTGCAAAAAAGCGGTTTACACCGTTTATCGCCTTCGCTTTACACCGTTGCGCGACCATATGCGGCGAGCCGTGAGGATTCAAAAAAGTCCCGAGACGCGTGGCTTCGCAATGACATCGATCCTCCCACGATAAAGGTTCCGCTTCTTCTTCTTCTTTCCTTTCCTCTTCATCCGCGCGGTGCCTCTCAAGCTCCCGAAGTTCGGCGCCGCTTATTCCGCTTATATAACCGAGGACTTTCTTTTCGAATCGCGAAGATATATTTATTTGTCCTCGGCCGACAGGAGTTGGAGTTCGTTAGACAATACGAGCGGCCGTAGCGTTAACGATACTTTCGCAAGAAAATAAATGTCCACGCTGCGCACGTTGGGAAATACTTTAGCGAGCGAGAAAAAAATCACCACTCGCGTCCTTGGATGATGATTTTACGCCTCGGCAATCCCGCGATACGAGCAATTTGTATTTATCAGCGAGTGGTGTGCCGGGTGCGTTGTCGTTTCCTCGCGTCCACCTCGGATCCTTCCCTCGCGTTATCCCATAATTAATGCGCCTCGCCGATTAACCATCGAAACACACCACTCGCGTATGCCCGATTCAATTGGAATTCGCGGCAGCGCCGTGGCTTTGGAACGCGTGGCTTTACGATACTCGCAGCGCGCCAACAAGTTCGCAGCCGCGCTACGTGGCGTATCTTTCAAATTATCATAGCTCCGAGAGCCATGATCAATTCGCAATAAATTCAGTTCCTTCTTCTTTCCCCCCTCCCCTCCCCCAAGGCGAAGCGGCTTCCCAACGCGAGTAGGAGCGGTGTCGTAATAAGTCATGCACGGCCAATTACCCAATTCGATTTATACTTAATTGCCCCGATACATTAGAGCTCCTGGCTGTTTTTATTAACGCCTACACGAGGACGAGGATCGGATGGGACCGAATTGCGCAACAAGAAAGTACCAAAGTAGGCCTCCGGAATAAAGATCAATGGATGTGCGCGAGAGGAACGATTTACGGCTGGCCTTTGACCACGGTTATCCCCTAAAGTGCATTTTAAATTACCTTGAGATTTCTATTAACGTCGAAACTAGGTACATGCATTTCGTGCACGGTGTCGTGCATGTATGAACCCAGCCTTGCGAAATCCAGGGAATAGCTGGGAACATCCTTAAATCAAACATCGAAAGCAACCTGTTTTATAAAGGGAACGATACACATCGTTGGGAGGCTCGAAGGATAACGATACGATACGAGGCAATTGGTCGCCATTGTCTTTCGGTTATCTCGGACGGGGCTATCTCAAAGGCACAAAGAGCCCATCGGGGCCCTCGCTTCGTCGAACACCTCTCTCCCACAATTTGCGCGGATTAATTAACGGCGCAACTCGAAATCGAAAGCGCCATTGTGGGCTCCGAAAAATGACGCAGCCGGCGTACGATACGAATCCCATTCTTCCCCGAATAATCTCCGGTGGCCATCTCTTAATTCCCCGCGAATCGAAGCATCTTGATACGAGGAACGTCGGGCAAAGCAGCCGCGATTGTTCCAATCGGTTACGAGGTACCGCGGTTACATTATAAACAGCCGGCTGCTCTACTAATTAACACGTAATCCGATGACCGAAAGTGGCACTGGAAGGCGGCACAGGTAAACGCCGCATGTCTCCTCGCCGCGGATGGCGATCGTTGGCGATTAAAAACCTGTGCCAGGAGAGTTTAATCGGGGGGCAATCCCCCGAGAAAAGGAAAAAAAAAAAGAAAAATTGGCCGGGTGAAAACGTCGGGTTCGGTGTCGGAATCTCTTCCTCGAATTCCAGCCTGACATTTACCGTCACTTCCTTTGTCGTCCCATCGTTGTACCACCACCGGCCACTCGAGCACACCGCCGTCCCATCATGATTTCGACACTTGGCCGCGAGAATTTCGGAACCCGAGATGGTAGGGATATAATTTGTATCGAAATCCGACTATATAATCCCCATGGCTCCTCACTCACATCAGTCTCGTGAAACAGCTCATTTCGGTTGATCAGCCGCCTCCCTTTCGAAGCCAAACAAAGCTCCAGACGATCCAACCTCTCTCAAACATGAAGCTGGTGCGTGCCACGTTGATAGTAATACCCACTCGAATACGCTCGCCGAATTCGCAAGTGACCCCGCCTGCAATTGCGCTCCCGAGGCGTGGACTTTCGGAGAACTTTGTATTCTCCTTCCGCCCGTCGAGTGCCTTTGGAAATTGTCGCCCGTGAGACCACGCGACGTAACGCGATTTCGACCTCCGGCCTGCATCGAGGATTATAAAGACACGGTCGAATTACCTTTACGATTACAGAAGAGCGGCGCGTCGTTGCGAATTTATCGTAAACAATCGTTCGAGCCGCTCTTCGGCGCTGCCTCGTTATGTAAACCCTCGAGATATCTTTAATCGCCAGAAACCCCGATTATTCACCATCATCGGCCCAATGCGCCGCGCACCGCGCGGCTTAAAAGGATTTACGAAAGATCCCGAATTAACGTTTACACCGAGTACTACCGTGAGGCAATCGGGACTTTCGTTCCTCGCTCGCTTAAAGTCGTTCTCGATCGAAGAAGAGTAATATGAAAGCCGGGAATATTCTTCAAATTCGTTTTCGACACTCGAAAGCCGAGCTCCTTTCGTCCAGAGCCAGCGGTGTAAATTATAAACGATATATTTATACCGCGGCTAGGCCAGTAGCTCGAAGCACGTCATTTTAATCCAGTTCCCACGTTTAACATCGTCTCGCACTTCGCAGATCCTCGCTTTCTCCGCCGTCGTCGCAGTCGCCCTGGCCGCCCCCCAGGTGCGTCCCCAGGAGGTGGTCGTCGTCAAGGAGACCCCGTCCGACAACATCGGCCTTGGCGAGTACAACTTCGGCTACGAGCTCTCGAACGGCGAGAGCCGCCAGGAGTCCGCGCACCTTGTCAACGCCGGCACCGAGAACGAGGCCCTGGCCGTCCAAGGTAGCTTCTCCTTCGTCGACCCGGTCACCAACCAAAGATACACCGTCAACTACGTCGCCGACGAGAACGGATTCCAGCCCCAGGGCGAGCACATCCCCAGCCTATAAACGATGGATCTAGTTTTGAATAAATTTTTTTTACGATAATCCAGAAACACTCGTTCTTCGTCTCTCCTCATCTCCTCCCCTCTTTATAATTCGCTTAATACTAGAGTATGCTCCTTCGTGGATACGAGGGCGATTATCGAGAAATTGATGAAGTCAAAAAATTTATAGAAAATTCATGATGTCAAAATATTTATAGAAAATTTATGAGGTCAAAAAATGTATAGAATATTTATGATGCCAAAAAATGTGTAGAAAATTTATGAAGTGAAAAGATTGATGGAAAATTTATGAAGACATTTATGAAGATTATCCTTAATCGTAATGTCGTGCGTGGGGAATAATCGCGGTAGGAAAGATTCGTCAAAGGTAGCTCGAATTTTTGCGGAACGTACTTTGGGAGGGAAGGCGTACATCTGTCACGTGGTTAGCGTCGATTAGTCCCGACGATGTCGGAAGATCCCGAGGTTCGAAATGGAACCGCGGCGCGGACACGGGGTCAATTACAAGGCGACGATGTAGTTCTCGCGATGAGCAGCCGTATGTACATTAAACGGGAGCCAATTAATTCGGTGACAACGTAATTGCGTCTAAAAGCGGGCGCGCGGTTATTCGTCAGCGCCCACGCGATGCAAATGCAGCCGAGGATCCTGTTAGTGCGGCGAGGCGATAATGAGGCAATCGGCAGGTGCTAGCGCTACGTAATCATCTTACGTCAAGATGTCCAGAGGTGTATTTACGAGCAACAAAAAATCGGCGCGATGGAGGGAGCCGATGGGGCTCGAGCTTTTCGACGCACCGGATAATTGCTACCGAGTCTCTCGCCGCTTTACATAACCGCGATACTAAGTTCAAGCTCAAGTCGAGTATGATTACCGGATTTGCGATCGTGACTGAGCGCGATGAACGCTCAAAATCGCAAGGAATCGCGGCGGTTGAGCCCGAGGTGGAACGCGTCGCCAATTTTCGACGATCATTACGACGATTGTAGTGATTATCCGGCATGACTATTGTGGAAACGTCATTCGAGGCATGCGCCGATAAACGTCTTGCGAAATTCGATTACGGTGTAGGATTGCACGGCTGCTAAATGCAGCTTTGTCGAGTATTTCCGAGCAGATAAAGCATCGCATATTGGCTGGTGTGATCGTTTCCGTGGATTATAATAGCGGCGAATAACTCGCAGTGCGAACATCGTTCCGCGTCGAAATCTATGAGATTATCGTCTAATCTTGAGGACTGAAAGGCTTAATACCCGGAAGCGTGCAAATGCATAACGATCCTCTTCGATTGCGCTTTTAGCCGATCGCTTCAGCGATGCTTAACAGGAGCGATGCGCTATTGTGAGGACGGTCACGTGGATGCTGAACGATTTCGTAATATCACAGGTTCAAAATTCCGTGGATTATACTAGTTTTCCTTGATCGTCCCACGGACGATGCTCAAAAGGAGATTATTTTTGGAGCGTAATTTTTTTTTTCACCAAGGTCAACGAGATCGATGTTTTATAGGGTCCCTGTTTGAAAATCACATCTTGCCGAAGACATCTCTTGGGCGGCCGTCGAGGATTTCGTATGTAACGTCCTCTCGATATCCGCGACTGTAGAATTTCGTAGTCGCTCGACTGGAAGGCCACTTCGATTTATGAATGTCCCTTGATCGGTCCGCCGAGCAATGTTGGCAGTATTTTATTCCGCTCTAAAGGTTAAGTTGATAATTAATTTTGTCTGGTAGAGGCGATCGAAAGGGACGATAAGAAATGCCAATGTCCAAATTTCGTGTTACCTAATGAAAAAAAAAAAAAAAAAGAAAAGGAAGCTCGTCGTTAGAATCGTTTAATTTTTGCACGTGCTGTGCGTACCCTTTGAATAATCCACGTAGTTTCAGAGCTATGGAAATCTTGCTAAAGGATCGCGATGGCATTAAATTTAATTGTCCGTTTGTAGGTACTTTCACGCATTGATCAAAGAAATATCGCAAAATGCAATGAAATTCTTTCATACAGGTTTTTGCGTGATTCATGCATATCCCGTTCACTCTATCGTAATAATTATAATTATAGAGGCACAGACAGATAAGTTTGCCATATAAATTAGCGAATAAGCAAACTAATAACACCTTTAGAATGGAAGCTAATGAAGAAATCAACATAAAATATATTACAAACCTGTAATTGAAATCATAAGTACATTACGGGCTTATAAGATAATTACTTTAGGTAATAGTAAACTCTCTAATATTTTATCGTTAGATAGTATTTCCCGTACTAATACACGATTTGCATTTGATTATGTGGATATCGATTAAAAGCCGTAAGCGGCATAACGTATTAGTAGACGTTTGCAAGGAACCCGAAGAATGTTCTTAAATTCGAAAATTTCTATTTTAATAATGAATACTTAAGCGAAACCCTGAAGGTCAAAATACCAACGATTACAAACGGACGCTCCCCTGATAGAAGAAAGGTGAGAGGTGAGCCGACGTAGTTTCGAGCAAATTTTGGCAGTAGGAGAAGCGCTATAAAACCTCGGCCGAATTTGGCTATCCACATCAGTCTTCTCTTCGAAACGAGAGTAGCCACTCAAACCTACCTTCAAAATGAAAATGGTACGCATATCGAATCTACTACGATACATCGTGCATCGCACTCGTGATCGGATAAGTGATATTATCGCGCAATTTGAAAAAAAAAAAGTATCAAAAAAAGTAGACCTTAACTTTTAAAGTCGATAAAGTGATACAACGTGTAACCATTGATTTCGAATAAAACGAATTTAATACGCTTCAGTTTCGAGTGCTACGATCATTTCGCGCGGTCGATCAAAAAGTTCAGAGTTCCTCGGGTTGCAACGAGAATCATCGAGAATAGCATTGCTGTAATCGATGGACGGCACGATACGTCCCAGTGAAAGTCTCACGACCTAACTGTCCCGACTTTTTCCACGATATTAACGTTTTATTTTTTATCAGATCATTGCCTTCGCCGCCCTCGTGGCCGTCGCCCTTGCCGCCCCCCAAGACCAGGTCGTCGTCGTTAAGGAGACTCCCCTGGACAACATCGGTCTTGGCAAATACAACTTCGGCTACGAACTGTCCAACGGTGAGGCCCGCGAGGAGAGTGGCGATGTAGTCAACGCTGGCACCGACAACGAAGCCTTGGTAGTCCGTGGTAGCTTCTCCTTCGTCGACCCGGCCACCAACCAAAGATACACCGTCACCTACGTCGCCGACGAGAACGGATTCCAGCCCCAGGGCGAGCATCTCCCAAGCGTATAAACGACGGCGTCCTGTAAATAGCTCCTGATACCGATGGATTAGTCAATTCGCAGTCACGGGATCCTGGGTACGACTCGAGATCGAATCGATTCTCTCTGAAAAATCGTACTTCGGTCAAGCCGTATCCATGGTTACTGTGCGCAACCAAATTATTCTCGTTTTGTTTTTTACCGCTAGCTCCGTTTGTAATAAATAAAAAATCGTTTTCTTAAAAGTACTGTGTATATACTTTTATATCGTCGCATAATTGACACATGCCTATCTTCGAAAGATTTGAGCAGAGTGCGTTAGAGAACAGGTTGAAGACGGTTTGTATTGTAGATGTAATATCAAGTGCACCTGCTGCATAGCGACCCGATATACTTAGCTTGGAACCGAACCATCCTTAGCCTAGAAGAGAACCTTTTAGCATCAGACTTTAGTGTGGAGGTGATATATAGTTTCCGATCTTTCTCGCTAGGTGGTTACATCATCCATTTCTAAATAGCAATATACGCTCGTGTCGTACAGTCGTGGCCTTTGACACGTCAAATCCCGGCGTATGCGCGATACAGTATGAAGAGTATTTATGATTTCTATTCAAAAGTTTCTTAATTCAAATCCGAAGTTTTGATAATTAACGATCCACCGGCGGACTGCGATGTCTTCCCTCGATACTAGAACGATATTTATGAGAACGGTGATTTAAAAGAGTTCGCGTTTTCACGAGTCCGTCGAGGTTAGGCTTGCGGTAAAGGGTTGTGCGATGTGACCGCACAACGGGGTATTTTTAAATACACCAATCGACGATGCCGAGATTTAGGATGCTGCCGCGTACTTCGCGGATCGTGGCACTCTGTTCCGCGGCGAATTTCATAAATGCAGCTGATAGGGTCATAATGCCGATCGCCATCGTCTACATGACGGATGAATATAAGTGGAACTTGCACTGGCAAGGCTGGATACTCTCTGCATTTGCTTTTGGCTACTTCACTAGTCAGGTAGGAATATCGCACCCTTTTTTTTTTCTACAGTAGCTAAGAAAAGACACGAGTATGATGTTTGAATCTATGCAAAGTTGCAGGATGTTTTTATTTTATAATGTTTCCTTTTTCAATGTAGATCATCGGTGCAAGCACGGCGAATCGCTTTGGCTGTAAATCAGTGCTCATGTTGGCAGTTCTACTGTGGTCAATTAGTACAGCGGTAACACCATTTTTGGCACAGTCTGTGCCATTACTTATAATCAGCAGGGTAATACTTGGACTTGGAGAAGGCTTAGGTAAGTTTGTACGTGTAGGTTGTGAAATTATACTATTATATGAGATAAAATGATATACATTTCTAGGCTTACCGGTTATATTTCACTTATTTGCTCATAATGTCCCTGTGGAAGAGAGATCTCGTGCTTTTGGATATCTAGTTGCGGCTGGATCTGTTGGCCAAGTGGTCGCATCTGTAGTAAGTATATTTTTTATATACTTAATATTAATCATCACCTCAATTTCATATCTTTGTTGCTTTTGCTTCCAGGTGTGTCCAAATATGCCATGGCAAACAGGATTTTACATGTTTGGAACTTTTGGCATTATATGGACATTATTGTGGATGCTCTTGTATCAAGAAACAAACTCCCAAGATGAGATTCCATTATTTGTACCTAAGGTACAGTACTGTTTTATATTATGTACTTGTCTACTGATATTTATTAAACGTTTTGTGAAAAAAATAAAATTTTATTCAAAGGTAACGCAAAACAGAGGTTTGCGTTGGACGGAATTCATTACGCACTGGCCTCTCTGGGCATTGTACATAGCTCATTTTGCGATGAATTGGAGTAATTATATAATAATGCAATGGCTGCCTACGTATTTGGCTAGAAATTTATCGGCTAATAAGGAAAGTATTAGTTTAACAGCACTACCATATGTCGTCAATTCTCTCGTCGGTATTGGTACGTATAAAAACCAATGTATTATGTTGACGAAGGTTATTATTATAACGTCATTAATAAACACATTTTACCTTACAGTCGCTGGTCACAGTGCCGACAATCTTATACAGAAAAGATGGTCTGTCTTGTCTGTAAGAAGGTTAATGACCAACATAGGCCTCGTGGGTCCGGGTATTTTTTTACTAGCATTTTGTGCGGTTGACAATTTACTTGCAGCTGTTATGTAAGTGCCTAGCTATGATCCAGCAATTGTAATTGCAGCTAAACGTACATAGAAATATATTGTACAATTCGGCCTTGCCCTTTTAGATTTGTTTCTATACTGATGGGACTTTGCGCTTGCAATTCCGCTGGGCATCTCAGCAACCATGCGGACGTGGCTCCTAATCATGCTGGAATTACCTTTGCAGTATCGAATACAATTGTAAGTAGCGTCGTTCACAGTGGTTATCGAATATTTTGCACGGCTTTCGTTGAGTGCTGTTATAAATGAAAATTTCATTGTTTTCCAGGCGACCATACCGGGCATTTTATGCGGTCCATTGACAGCCGAACTGGTGACCGCTTCTCACGGTCGTTGGATGCCAGTTTTCGTCTTGGCCGCGGCAGTCAATTTCACAGGCGCTATAATATATCAGAGTCATAGTACGGTGCTTCCGGTATTGTGATATGCTGTGTTAGCAACCAGTTCGATTTTTTGTCGACTCAATCACACGAGGGCGGTAAAACTGTTAAGGATTCATTACTGCTGTAGTGTACATTTAATTGAGACTGTTACACGCGATTGCACACCATAGGATTCTGTAAAATGTCAATGTGGTACCTTTCTACGCTCTATTGGTCGATTAAAGACATATCAATACACCGGATATAGAGGGTGACCCGAAATTTGTGGTGTAGATAAAACCACGGAGATTCTACGGTTCAGAACAACGCGAAATTCAAGAATAATATAATTGTACGAAAACTTCATTGTACAGAAAGAATTATTTCTAAATTAATTAAATTATTATTTTTTTTTTGTCTTTAAGCTATGGAATCTCTTTAATCGCATTTGTATCGTAAAATTCGGACCACCCTGTGTATACTAATACGTATATCAAATTTTTCCATCGGCCTTTTGCACTAGGACCTCGCTCATCTCTTGACTAACAAACGCGATCATCACGAATAGTGCCATGATGTAATAAACCAAGCAAAATTTTCTTGGGATAATCGCTCGGCGGTTTCGAAATACAGCGGGACTTATCATTCTTACTTTGTATATTATTAATCGATATATTTAACCGACGATACTTTGTGATATGTTTTTGATGTATGAAATTTTAATTTTGCATATAGACTACAAGATGTATATTCTGTAAAACTTGCGAGACTGTACATAAGAGAAGTTTTAACTTCGACACACTGCGTTTAAGTATCCTTAACGTACCGTAGCGTAGTGAGAAAAAAGTTGAATAGCCCAACGAGTTTGTGTATCACAATAAAGAAGAGAGAGATTACGTTTTTTATTACTATCAAACTGGTGTACAAGCATTCTTAAACCCCCTCCCGTCGATTATCCATGTACAAATATCCAATATTCGCGGATGCTCCTCGATGTGTGCGAAAAACGTCGACGATAAGCGACGCGAGTTATTTACATGGGATACAGCGACAAATCCTTACTAAGGTATTCCGATTGCAAAATGCGCGATAACGCGTTTTTCGTTGCGTCCACGTTCGCTCCACCGAATGCGACCTTCGCGAAGACATTCTCCTTGGCGCTTCGCATCGCATCCGCTTGAATCGAAGTGTCGCGGGATTTTTCAACCGCGAGTCTCGTCGATTCGGCCATCTCTGCGAGCGAAACGTCTTCTCCGATGGCAGTATTCTTTTTCTTTACATTATTCGAAACATCACTATCAAACTCGAAATGATTTTCTGCACTCGGTTTCTCCATCTCTTCCGCGCTTCGAAAGGAAAGCCGTTCATCGCAATTTGTCGACAATTCCTCCGAGGATTCGTCAAAATTCTTTGAGCGGATCTTCAGTTCTTCCAACATTTGCGCAATATCTTTCGAAGCTCGCAAGTGCGCAATATTTTCATCCTGCGCGGCACTAACACGCGGTTTGACCGTATTATTAAGGTACCGGTCCAGATACTCGCCGACCTGAGATTCGATCTTTGCAGCTGTCTTACGTTCGTCCTCGAAAGGCGTCTTACAATTAAATCGATTCACGTAAAAGTCTGATATACTTTCCAAGCTATCCGCCTTACAACTGTCCGGTATGAACATACCATCGGAACTGCACATTCCTAATTTTGGAACGAATCTTGATTTTTCCGTGTCCACGAATCCACTCACCCGCTTTAACCTTGTCATTTTTTCGAAATCTTTTGCTACGTCGTTTACATCGCTCGACCCCGATTCTTTGCTGGCGGTGCGTTTGTTCGAGCGACAGCGATTGTTTTCCTTAGGAAAAAGTAGGTCTTTGATCCTGCACGCTTCTTCTTCGAGGCTCGCCGTGGGAGTTTCCTCCAAAGCTTTTACGGCGCCTCTGTGAAGAAATTGGTTTGCCTTCGGATGCAAATACGATCTCTGTATCTTGTCGACCTCCCTGGTTACCTTCTCTAGCGTCTCGTATAATTTTCTCGTTCGAGCATTCGCCGTGTAATCCTTACTACGCGCCCAGCTCTTTTGCGACCTTAGAGCCTGCCAATTCGATTTCACGCATTCCACGTCGCGGTCGATTTCGCTGATGGCTACAAAATTACGTTCGTCAATCGCGAGGCTCGCTCACTTTTTTTGCACCTTCCGATAGAAAATAGCGGACGGTGATCTTTTGAGTAATTGCAGATTCTACGCTTACGTGCTGGATCGATCCTGTCCCCGATTAAATCCTGTTTTCCTATAACCGGTAAATTGGTGTCGCAAGCGTAATTGATTTTAATCTCCCGCTTGTCTAGGTTAGACGGACAATTATATTGCGCGCGCAATTTTGGTAAGGATTGTGGCTGCAGGTTGGTGGAATTTGTCCTCCCATTAGGCTTGAAATACGTTGATTCTAAAGAAACGTATCGGTTATGTTTCGATCGAAGTGTAGCGCGTCGACGAAGTTGGCAAATGTGAAATTTTCATTCGAGACCTAAGAATCGCACCTTCTTTAGCGGCGTTGAATATATTCGACATTTCTTTCGCCTCGAGCATCGAATTCGTAGTGGATATATTACTCCCGCATGGATTAAATTCAAAAACAAAATTATGCGTCGCTGGAATTCTCTTTACGGGCCCAAGCCGCTGGCGATGCGCACTTTCCTTCGCCTTTACGTCAGTGCCGCCGGAAATATTTAATTATTTGACCATGATTTTCATTGTAAATGAATATCGTAAGAAAATCGTTTACGTACGGCGTTGTTTTTGATTTTGTTAAATTTTCTCGCGAATGTTTTCCTATCGTTATCGTTTCCAACCCTATGCGATACATGTTGAGAATTTGGTTTCGCTTTGGATCTCTGCCGGTCCACGTTTACGTCGAGTTTGTTATCAGGTGCGTTTTCTAAACAGGCCGACGTTTCTTTCTTATCGATTCCAACGACTCCTGGCCTGTAAGATTAAAATAGCGACACTCAAGAAGTGGTCGTGTATTCGTTAATAAGAACATTCGCGCATTTTAATTAACCGCGCATTCCGGGCGAAAATAAAATAAGGTATTTCACTCTGATATTGGCCGCCACGGGGATTTAAGAATCCGGATTTACTTGTCGTAAATATTCACGCGATTGGGCTCGTCGATAATTCCTTCTGGCTTAACAAGGTGTCGAAAGCCGAGTGCGACTTTCTCTCCTTCCTTGGGAAACGAAGGTCCGCTACGTACGGCGGTTTTCTTCGTCGAACTTGAAGCACGATTATCCGCGAGTTTATAATCGCTAAAGTCAAATGCCTTCGATGGAATAACGCGTCGGAATCGAATTCCTTAATTACCTATTGGAGTGGCCAGAAGCAGCTTTTAATTTGCCTTTCGCGATGCGCGCAGCGCGTTTCTTCTCCGGCAACTTTTGCTCCACGCCTCCCACAAATACCGACAATCCGTTGATGCGCTTTATCTCTTCGCGATTTTGCGCCTTCGAAGTCGAGGATAAATCGAGGCGCGAGGGTAGAAGTATCGGTGGAAGATGGGATTTGGAATACGTCGGGAAACCTTCGAAGAGTTTCGCCAGCTCCGAGCGCAGCTATTATTGCTCAAGGTACATATTCAACGGACGATCGCTTTAGCCAGCGATAACCTATACGGGAAGAATGTTTAGAAAAGTCCATGCACGAGAAACAAAAAAGAACGAGCTTCTTATGGACAGAAGCGTGAATCGAATCGATTTTACTCGTGATTCGAGCGCTACTTTTTTCAACGGAGTCGTATGAAGTCCCATGAGTCCTATGAAGGTAGGATCAAAGAAAGAGATCCGCAATCTTCGTGAAATTTCGGTATCCATGTAGAAAGGCCATCCTCGAACTCACGTAGCGCTTTACTTTTCTCATCGCAATCTCCACGAATAAACAGGAGAGGCGTCACATATTTGTCAGTCTTTATTCGTAACTAATCGACAGATCAAAATATATTTATATATGTATACAGACGTTAACAGTGCCCAATGGAGCCGGACACGAGGGTAGTCCTTCCGTTTAGCCGACAATTTAATTACTCTGCAGTGATAATCGTGTTGCGAAAGCCAAACCAAGACCAGCTTGATTCATCGTGCGAGCTTTATGCGCCGAAAAATTGGGGAGAAAGGGGGTGGTTGGTGCGCGTGGCGATATCGTGGAATTTCGAAAAGTAGTCGACGACGTACGGTGAACCGCGAGCACCTTTGGTCGCTTAAGCATCTAAAGCGCTAGCATTAGTCTCAGCTTTAATCGTCTGCAGAAATATCCAGCTAGAGTCTCGGTAAACTCACTACGCGAGAAGTCGCGGTATTACCTTCGAGATCGATCGAAATCTTGGA
The DNA here is from genome assembly GCA_038496175.1 of Ampulex compressa. Taxonomy (NCBI): domain Eukaryota; kingdom Metazoa; phylum Arthropoda; class Insecta; order Hymenoptera; family Ampulicidae; genus Ampulex; species Ampulex compressa. The sequence continues at coordinate 42,324 of JBCFXI010000414.1, read as the reverse complement.
TCTCGTCGAATGTTCGTAGGTTTTTATTTATTTACTTAGTTATTTTTTTTTTGTCTCGTTTCTGCCGCACCAGGTTTTTATTTTTTTTCTTTTTTCATCAGGAGAATTCGAAATTGTGCGTGTAGATACGCCTATTCGCGGCCGATCGACGGGTATAACGTTCACGTTCCTCCTCTAGACGCAAGGGTTGGAGCGCACGTCTCTCCTTTTTTTCATGCTCCGCAAGCTTCTGACGTATGTATAAGAAGGTAGAAGACCGTGGAAGATACGAAGGAAGAATGAAGCAGGGGGTGGGGGCAAGATTACAAGGGGCAAAGCTAAGGAAGAGAGGACTGGATCCCGGAGATTTTATAATTTTTACAATTTTTACAAAAGACGCGGAGGTGAGAGCTTGCCGGGCCAAGCGGTACCACGGTCAGCGCTGAACTCTTTCCTCGTCTCAAGATGCCGATCACTCGAATTTCCAAAGTTAAACAATGATATACGCATCTCGCATAACAGCGCACGGCGTCTCATATACATAATACAACTTACGCTTAATGCAACGAGAGTCCATTGACTATTCCCCATATCACCTTACTATTCTCTACGACGATTAAAGACAAAAATCACCCTCTACGGTTTCCCCGATAAACTTTAACATAAACCGCGCGAGATCGTTATCCAAAAACGCGATGCATCGACGCTAAATCTACCAGCCATTCGTCCAACATACTTATATACCCCACGTATATCCTTGAAGATAAAGAGTACTAAGAAGAAACGTAAGTACATCGATATAACGATTCCCGCTTTGCGCTCAAATCCTCGAGAACCTCGAAGGATCCCCTCTTATTAAGTACAGCGCTTTCTTTAACAAGCGACCAACCAATCTTTTTGACCGCTTCGATAGGTTCACAGTTAAACGAAGATGATCGTTACAAAGATTTTCGCGGAAGAAATTCAACGCTGCCCGCACCAGGTGCCCCGCAACTCCAGATTTCTCTCGTCGAAGAATATAATCGATCACCGATCCTCTCTACCTACGGACTCGCCCCGAATTCTCTTCCACGCACAATGCGCGAAGCGGTGCCGATCCGCGCACTATACGCGACCCTCTTCGTCGACCACGCTGCTATATCGTTACTCTCGCGCTTCCCATTCTAGTTCTGCTGCTTGGTGGCCTCGTGGGGAAGCACGACGCGCTTGGTCAGCCCCGGAGGAGCGTCGTAGCCGTTCGAGCTCGCCTCGTCCCCGTGCTCTCGCGAGGATTCGTCGAGGCCCCTCGAGGCGGTCGGCGACACCAGGCACTCGTGGATGAAGCTGCAGACCGTGTTGACGTAGACGTCGCGGTACGTCGCGTAATGCTTAACGTGCGGCGAATCCGTGAAGAGAACCATCTGCACCCGGACTCCCCTCTCCGCACGGCGGCTGGCGAATTTCTCCACGTCCTGCGGACAGCATTACTTCGTGTCAGGCTAAGATACTTTTTTGGTGTTACGTAGATGAGCCCTGCGACATTGACCTTTAGAGGGGCAAAGCGTGCAATTGGTTTTCGCGGTCTTCAAGGGGCATGAGGAATGCGAGGAGCGTTTTTATCGAGTTTCTAGGATATGCTTGAATACATTTGCACGGAAATTTATCGGAGAGAGATAGCTGCATCGTTCCCTGCGTGCTCGAGACTTGCGTAACTAGGAATAGAGCGAAGGCGAGCAGGGGGTGTATGTGTTTTTCTACATTTTTGTATATGTCGTCATAGTTCCTACGTGGTATGCTCGAAATCTAGGAGTTTAGTCGGGGAGTTGATGCTTTTGATTTTCGCTTATCTATTGGCTTATCTTCTGCTCGGTGAAGACCATCAACTCCTCGGTTGTACATCGTTGTAGATCAATAGGGAATGCGTATGGAGGGAGGAAATTGTATTCGATGTAGGTTATGCATCAGGGTCATGATTCGTACTCAGATGTTCGGTGATTGATTCGACGCTCGAGTCCAAGTGCAAGGAGTGAGTCGTGAATGTAAGAGTAAAAAATGTACATATAGGTTTTGAGAGGGATTGTGTGTTTCCAGAGAAAATCGAGTTTTCGATGAGCGAATGAACTTACCGTAGCTGGGATCAGAGTGTCGCTATTGGAGTATAGGAATAGCTGAGGCCAGGAAAAGGCTTCGTCCGCGAGGGCAATCGGATTGGTCTGGATGGGATGGCCCTTTCCAAAAGCGTGCGCGATCACCTGACGATAATAAACCGTAGTACAGCACAGGCACGACCCTGAAACGTCCTCGCATACCGATAAAGTATCGCTCGTATTTGCAATTAACATAAGCGGCCATTCTGTATGTATACAATACAATATAGTCATCGTTACAACGATAATCCGTCCGCTCGCTTATCTTAGCCAAAATGAAAATTCCTCGACAAAATTTCCTTCCGTGCTTCCCGAGTCGCCGATTTTTCGGCCTCTAATCTAATAAAAAACAAATTTCGAAGCACCATTAAGAGAAAACGTACCTCGAAGAGCCAGAGGACCGAAAGGAAGACCGTGATGAAGAAGGACATCGGTAGGTTCGTTATCGGATGACCGCCGATGATCGCGCTGATGGCCTTGAACAGGGTGGTCAATCTTCTCTCGCCGGGCGCACTGTCGAATATCACCCCCTTTACCTGCGAAATCGAGGGTGGAATCGATGAAGTGTCGATCGAATAATACGCAGAATGTAATATCAAATAACATAGAGATAATGCGGAAAAAAGACGCTCGAGTTTGACGAGGATCGACCAGATTCGCGATGTCCTGATATTCGTTCGCGCATTTTATCGTACATCATTTTTCACCTTCAAGGGGCTGTTGGCCTGCTGCATGGCCAGGCTGACGTGCTGATAGAGGAAAGCACCGCCGTTGCTGAAAACGTGGAAAAATATCGGATGCTCGTCGAGGCTCTTATCCGTGATCACCTGGATCAAACGTTTCCCGATGTAAGGCATTATGTCCCTTCGCCAAAACAAGCATCCCACGGGCGCCGTGTAGCGTAGTGTGATGCAGCTGTTGAAAAAGGGGAATAACGATAAGACGTGAAACGATTCGCATAATTCAATGCGCGCATAGAATTCAAGAATCTGGAAGCCGATTAAAACGCTTCTAATGCAAGGCAACTAGCTGGAGAATTAAATTATAAATTATGCGCATAAATTATTCGTAATGACGACGCATTACCGATTATTCGCTTTAAACATCAGGCGTTTTGTTCTAACTTATATAATCGGGTTGGCCGATAGTAACATTTATATCAACAGATATCGTTGTTTTTTTATATTACGTGGAACTCTATTATAAACATTCTGCGAGGAAGAAAAGCGAGGAATGTCGTAACACCGTTTCATTACCGCGATAATTTTATACATTCACCTGCGTTCGTCATTTTCCGCGGCCAGTTATCGTCCACGAAAGCTAAGTCGTTACCGTTACCAATATTAATATTAAACCCTATGCCATATTAAAATCCTTTGTTTCCATTCACGATTATTAGCAATAATTCGGATAAGCTAATGACTCCAATGCGATAAAACGCATGGCTTGATACACCAAGGAATACAATGCGCGTCGGTAACATAATACCAACCATTTACCTAATGTGGAAACAACGAATACTCGTTCCTACTCTATACCCGACAATCAGAACCGAAACCGCGTAAAATACCACGACCCATATCCCATAATCCGAACCAAAATCCAGTAACGCTCCAAGTCCACGTGTAATCCCTTAATTAACCGGACAAAGTCGTATCGTGGTACAAGCAAACAAGCAGTATCCACGACCAGAGCCAACATCTCCAACAGGCATCGGCTGTCACAGTCTCAAACCCCATGAACCACGTAAACGACACTCTCCTCGCGCCTGCCCTTCGTACCTATACCACCGAAAAGCATCCTCGTGCGCCCCTTCCCCTCCCCCCGCCCCTCGTTCAACAATCCTCCGCGAGTCGCGCCAGTACACTTTCCCACAGCTCGAAACGAAAATCGATCGCGCAGTCCTTGCGTCACTGTGCGGAGGACCTTACCCGGGTAACCGGCACCGGCGCCCCGAACATTCCTCTCGATCATACCTCCTCTCCTCGTAGATCGCGCTGTACTTCGCCAGGTACCTGTCCTGGCAGCCGGCCCAGCCCAGCAGCACGACGACCGGCCTCTTGTCCTCCTCGTAGACGAAGACGAACTCCTCACGCTGGTCCTGCCCCGCCGTCGTCAGCGTCGCGCCCTTCGGCGACGGCGGCGACGAGGGGAACATGATGTAGTAGTCGAGATCCTCCTGCTCGCACATCCTCGCTGCTCTACTCGCGATCCTCCCCGCTAAGGCCATTTTAACAGGGGGAGGAGGGGACGGGGGGAGAGTGAGGAGCGTAGCGAACGCCGCTGAGGGGCAGATTGAGCCGTGGCACCGCGCTCGAGAGGGCGAACCTTCCCCCACCGGGCTGCCGCCGACTGGGGGCCGCCGGCAGCTTCGCCTGCGTCGACGCCGATCGACACGGCTGTTGGAGAGGATCGATAGCGGCTCTACCCCGGGCCAGGAGACCGGGACGGGCGCGCGGGGTGTCGGGACTTTTCGAATTGTACACCGACGGGAAGCTTGCCGCCAGGATTTTCTCGCCCATTGACCGGAAGTATCGATCGCTCGGTTCGATTCAGCGACTAGGTTCAACGCGCTGAGATGCGCACCTCGGGGACCCCTCGGTTTTACGATCTTGGCTGCTGCTCGGTGCGGAATTAAAGGAACCCCTCGATCGAGGGTTAATGCGTTTTGGAGGGGGCCGAAGGTGGAGATCCGACATTGTGGATCGTGATGTATATGGCTGTCTGATTTTGGGGATGTACAGATTGGAATGACGATTTGGAGGAAGTGGGTATCGGGGTATCGATGTCATTTTTATCGGTTTACGTATCTGTTCTGCGTTTACGGATATCTTTATCTTTGAGTAATTTGTGAATTATGTATTATTTAGAAGAATAGCGGTGGTTGATTTCTGTGACGAGAATAGGTAGCGCGATTCAAAATTGATGGTTGATGTAACGGTATTTTTGATAATGACTTTTTTGAATCCAGGACTATTGTATTGGGATAGAGCGTAAGGTTACTCTACCTGTGTATTTGCGTTAGCCCGACCACTCTTACGTCACGATATCAACTTTGGCGATAACCCGTTAAATTGTTCACCACTTAGCTTTCCATCCTGATACCATCGTTCGACTGACTATCGATTTTGGCAAGCCCAACCTTCAATGGGTCGAGATAAAATTATTATCGGTTACATCGATCGAACCAAGCCCTCGATTGGGTTGATAACAATTTGCCGAAATACACTACAGCTTTGTTTACATGATTTTCGACAAATAATTTACCATGCGATGCCTATATCATACCTCTAGTGATATGAAATCTACCACGGCACTTAACCTACAAGCTGCAGCAGGATTGCTGCAAATCACGGAAAATGCGCTGATGTAAAAACTAACTAATTTTACCAAGAAACGCCTGACCCGCCATCTTCACCGACTCGCTAGTTTCACTCCTAAAATAGTAAGTTCTAGGTCAAACGACCTTCGCGGTCGGTGCCAATAATGCAATAAAAAGAAAGTCAAGGTCAGCCGAGTAAATGGTGTTGCCAATCGACAGATGCATTTCCGCGTTACCCTCGAGGCGTCGGCATTGAGGGAATCTGCGCGGGGCGGATAAGAAAAGTATTACCGTCGGTAAGTCAGAGAGCTCGCGAGCCCTTCGGATATTCCGGCAAGTGGCGCCAGCTTTGCAGGCAGGCGCGGAGAGCGGGTTGTCATCGGGCAGGCGCCTCGCGCCGCGAACTCCCTCCGGAGGCTGCGGCGCGACTGAGCGAGACGATCCGGGGGCGAGAGAAGGAGCGACGGAGAGAGACCGAGATTCAAACTCGAAATCTAACGGGGAACACTCAGAGCCACGCGAGTGGCCGCGCGATACGGCACGAGCGTTTGAAAACGGGCGATAACAGTGACTCGCGCCATGTGCACCAGGAAACCCACGAGCCTGCCGAGGCTCCTCTGTGCTCTGTCCTTACTCGTAGGGATAATCCTGCCGTCCGGTGAGTAAAATGGACGCGATCACGAATCCGATTAGCCCGGCGTGGTATTAACGAGAAAGAAATAACGGGAAAGGGGCCGGTTTAAAGTTCGCCCGCTGGAATTGGATTTTTGAGTGATAAGTGCATTTTTCATCGGGCCTCCGGCGCGGACGTAACTCACGGGAAAGACGTGTTTTTACCCCGGTACAAACTTTCGAATGGTTTTTTGCCTCGTATTCGGAGAAACTTCCAAACTAGTTCGCAAACTTCCTGCCCGTATCTCATCCTGATTAGCAAGATCTTCGTATTTTTATTTATACGCCGCATCAAAAATTGATCCTTGGCAATGATTCGAATCGATGCAAAGAGCGATAGACGGATCGCGAAGTTCGAGCCTGTTGCACGCGAGATAAGGGGGTATTTTTCGAGCGGCCACGCTTGCACGCGAGCACTCACGCACGGAAGGACAATTAGACGCGTGCTCGTCGAACAGGATATTCGCGATAGTTCCTCTCGGCGCTAACCTTCGATTCACGCCTTCGAGTTCGAGTGCCTTACCATCATCGGGCTTCTTCGATGCGCGTGCCAACCATTCCTCCTCGATCTATACTCACGATATCGCCGTGTCATTCTCGCGCTCGCGATCCTCGAGGAAACGTGGCGTTATCGTGCCTCCGTGGAAATAATATATAATAGCAGCGCGCCTAGGGCTCCTGAGGGGGCGTATCGTGAGATACCAGGATACACCTCGCTACGCCCGATGGTCTTTAAATCCTCCCCAACGGGTGTAAAGCAAATTGCGGCGCGATTATCCTGTCGACACGGCCGAGTTTCCGCGGACCGTTTCGAGGAGCGTTGAATTCCGCGGAGGCTCGAATGACCTTCTCGAATCTCGCATGCCGACGTATCGCCGGCGCGCCAGGAGACGTACGCAACAACGTCTCCCTTTGGTATATTACGTACGTAATATGTACGAGCTCGTGGACGAATGAAATTCCGTGCAAAGTGCGCCCGGGGGAATATTTCATTGGCCTCCAGACAGCACGAAATACGAAATAGCTATTTTATGCAGCTTCGGCATGCACCCGTGCAACGTGGATACCCGTGTTCCACACCTCTCGAAAGTACTTCAAAAGTGTAAATAGGACCGGAAGAGAAAGATGTAAATATAATGCACGCGACTCGAATCTTGATTTTTGCCAACGAAGACCAAGTAGTAAAGTAATGAAGGTAAGGTGGCAATGAAATTTGAAAATGAGGATGGAATAAATTTAACATCGCGGCCGTCACGTTCAATCTTGCGTTTGCAGTTCTTTTATCGAACTTTCGGTACTCATTGGCAATGTCCCTTGATTTAAGACGTTCCATTCGCGAAGTTATAAATTACGCATGTTGCTGGAAAGTTTTGGAATCGAAGTGTACCAATTGCTCCTGAATTTTCTCGATAAACGTTTAGATCCCTAACTCCCGCGTCACCGTGGCCGTTCGTAACCGCCGTTTCGGATTTTTTACCCCAACTTTTGACACCGTCCTCCGCACGAAATACGAAATAGCTATTTTATGCAGTTTTGGTATGCACCGGTGCACCGCGGACGCCCAGCCGGTCTCCCGTGAAGAAAATATTGGAAGCGCATACATGCCAGGGCGTACATACACAGGGTCCCTCTCCTGGGACTTCATGAGATTCGTCTCCATCTTTCGCCCGATATTTCCCTTCCAAACGCGCATTTCGACCGACGCGACAAAGGATATGTGGGGGGGGAGAAAAAAACCCCATTGCGCGATCCGTCGCTGCATTTCTGCACCGCGAATTCGGCGGCGGTCCATTATTTTCACCGTTAAACGCGCGGTAATTACAGCGTAATTCGGCCGAATGTCGTTGAAAGGAGGGAAGCCGCTAATTAAATTTCGGCCGCTGGACGAACAGCGGCGAACGATCGATATTCGTTAATTAGTAATAAACTTTCGTGGTAATACATAAGTCGAGAATGCCGGACGCGCTTTCCTTGCGCCGTGAATATTTAACCGGCCGTAGACGGCGGCATTGGACGTCGAAGCGTCGTGTCCAACCGACTTCTCTATGACAAAGTTACACCGGCTCGGATATCCCCTTTCGATTATGCACCCGGAAACATCAATTCGCCATTATCCACACGCCACCAGGCCGCCACTCGCGCTCGCCCCGCATTTGATTCAACGCTGGCCAAGAATCGTCAAAGAAATCTAGGATTCGCGCATCGCGAAGACACGGCCTCGATAAACCAGCGCGGACCTTTCGATTATAGCGCGTCTCGCGATAAGAAAACTCGATATCCTCCGAACCGCGATACCAAGGTTTATTCCTACATCCCAATAAAATCCCTCGATGCTGACAACAGGATGGAAAATTCGTGCGATAATCTTAATCCCGGAAAGGCGATATTTATTTAAGGCACGTAAGGGGGGGATTGATGACGCCGCAGTTCCCACTGCGCGTTACCAGCTCTCATTAATGCCACGCAAGTCTTCGAGCCGTTCTTAAGTAGAGCAAGAGAGTCAAGCTCAGCCGGAGCACTTAAACAACCCGCCGGAATTGTTCTCCCACGGCGAAGTGGATCGCGGCTCGTCGATCGCAAATAAGACGCTGAAAGGAATCGGGCGGTCGAGAGGCACGGAAGCGAGCCGCTCGGATGGCCCTCGGTGTTTTTCCAAATAACACCGATCCCAAAGCCAGGGAGGCGCTGCCGGAATAACGATGAGGGCCCTGGATGGATCGATCGATCCCCGTGGAATCTGGAATCTCCTTCGCGGTAGCCGCGAATACTGCCGACTCGATTAAGGCTTATTTCGAAGAGCTTCGCTGGTGTAGTGGATAGAAGCTCGGACTGCCACGCGGGAGGCCCGGGTTCGAATCCCGGCTATTATCGTTTTTTCGCGTAATACGTATACTTGTAGCTCTGGTGGTTCGAAACCCACTTTAACATGTTGGAGCGCTTGCCCCGGGCGACCGCTATCCTACCGCTATCCAAAGCGGGTTCAGGCTTCAAATTCAAGAGAGCGGTGGTTTATAAGAGCCTCCGTGGATATATAAAGCCGTAACCCATATCTGGGTTACTACGTGGTGTTTCAACGTGTTAAAATGTTAGCTCCTCTAGGGCAAATGACCTTAGCTTTAGCAATAGTTGGTGCCGAAAATGAATGAAAAAAAAAGGCTCGTTTCTCGAATATCACAGCCGATCGTGTCCGATGCTAGGCATTGAGGAAAAGTAAGGGAAAAGGGAAGAAGGACGCGAGCGAGGATGGTCGCGTCATTAAGGACGAAAAATATTCCGGACGTTTAACCGCGCGTTTCCTCTCTCTTTCCTCCTTCCGTGCCTCCGTTAAGGGCGCCGTAATGACGCGCGATATTTTATTGAGCTCCGCGGCTTTTGCGGCAGCCGCAGTATTTGCCGAGGGCAAATAAGGAGCGGAGAGGAGAAGAAGGAGGGGGGGGGACGGGGAACGAGAGAGCAGGGAGGGCCGATCCTAACAATCGTAAGCGCTAACACTTTTCGCATACAGCCCTCTCCGCCTCTTGGCCAGACGTCGGGATAAACAGCGGAGATTGGATCCCCGTATTACGCTCGCCCGCGCGTTACCCGGAGGCAGGGCGAAAAGCGAATTGCAAGTGCGCTAAACTGACGGCGGCCGAATCCGTCCTCGAGTGCTCGAAGCGCCGAAGGGCGAAAAGGTAGGATGATCCGATGACGCGGAAAATCGACGTTTTTCATCGGGCTAAAGTAGGGAATTTCTTGGAAACGAAATACAAGACGGTTCTCGCATGGCATGAAATACATTAGCGCAATTATATTTTTTTTTATGAAATGACTATCGAGGTATAGAGTATGGGTCTGATCTTCGAATCAAATACGCGCTGTGGTTAAAAATCGATTTAAAGCTACCAGCAAAATCCGCAATTACTTAGTTGCCAATGGAACATATTCTTATCTGTAGAGATAAAATCTTTCGGACCCTCTTCCTCGCGTCTCCTTCGGTTTCGCTGATTTACCCTCGACACGGCCGTATAACGGAACGAGCGGAGTGCGAGGATTCCTGTAAAAACATCCGAGAAGGATACCCGCCGTCCGTGTAAGACGCGTCCTCGAGGATGTTGCCTCCGGATCGCGATGGAGGCGTAAAAGAAAATACGAGAGGGTCTTGCGGGGAGGAGGAGGAGGAAGCGTCGCGGATCGAAGCCTGTAAAACTCCGGGCGAGTTTCCCCCCCGGTGGCTCATCCCGCAAGGCCATCTCAAAGTTCCCCGGTTTATTTCACTTCTGACTATCGACAGATAAGATCGATTAATTTAGGATCCGTCGTTGGGGCGGCGCACGATCCGAGAGGAAAGTCGGGAGGTGACGGGTACTTTTATCCCGCTTCCAATGGACACTACGAAAGGCAATCTGGGTCGAAACTTTTACGCTCAAAAGCGGCCCCTTAATTACCGGGCGCACAACGCGCGCGCAGGGTGGAAAATCGAGTGACGTTGGTACAAGAGAGACAAATCTGGGTCTTCCAGGTGGAACTTCGTATCCTCAATTCGTCGAGCTGCCGCGCGTAAAAAGTCAATGGCGATCCGGCTGAATATTCGAGCCTGGCTCCTTTCAAAACTCCCGCCTGGCGGAGCGATTAAATGAACCTCCCAGAATTTTTCCCCCAAAGCGATTCGGCATTATCCCCGCCCCCGGATCCGCCACGATACACCCCCGTCCCTCTCGGACAAGGCGATTCCGGATAATTACACGAGACTCCGCGGTAAAGTCCTGATAAATCTGACGGCGGCCGCGAAGTCGTATTTCAGGGTAAATAACGTTTCCCTTCCGAGGGACGGGAGACAAGGGGCCTGAATTGATGATGAAGGCACACCCCACGGACCCCCGACTAACCTGGTCTCTCCTCATTGTGGCCTGTCCGCTGTCTTTCACTGCTGGATCCGTTAGCGCACCGAAAGCTCCTGGAATTAGCAATGTAAATGCCGCGGCTCTGACCTGTGAAAACGATTCATCTTTCGCCTTCCCTCGCTTTTCAATCGCGCCTGAAAGAAGCCGCCGGGGGAACCGGGCCAAAATTGTATTATAGATTAAAAGCGCGAAAAAGGCTGCAATTACGAGGCTCGGTGGCGACATTGCGAGCTGCCGCCTACCGCCCATACCGCCGCGCGCCCCGCCAGCCCACCGTATAAAACGTCGTTTGTCATAATCGGATGAGGGTTTGCCGGAGAGAAATATTACTTTCTCGCGTCGGAGCGAAATTAAGCCGGGTGTATCGTGGAAGGGTTAAACGCCGGATCGAGAAAACGGGGTATTCATTCGACGGTGCTACGCAGTTGATCTTCGACTTCTCCGACGGTTGAATCAATTTAGGACATCGCATAAATGCACTGCGACAATAGCGGTGAGCCTCTTCATTCTCGTGGTGTGCAGGCCTATGGCGATGCTTAGGATAACGTGGAAGAAGTGTGTTGAAGGGGGGGGGGGGGGGATTTCGAGCTCTTTAACCGAAACGAGTTCGCGCTATCGTTTATCGTAATATCGATATCATCGAAGCCGCTCTACCGGAAGGCTGTACCGTCATTCGTTTTCGGTTCTTCCAGTGGCTGAACAGTTCTCATTTTTTTTAATTCGATTTTCGACGCCAATCGCTTGCCCCCATCATTCTCGATACGGAAAAAGAGTTGTAGCGTTAAATTATACCGGATCATCGGCAGATCGTGGTTCGTCCATCGCCAAATCCGAATGTTCGCGAAATTGTCCGCGGCGATCTCTGGAAATTCTCAGCGCACGCAACATTCCTTTGGCTCTCCCGCTGGCCAGATTATCCGCATATTTCTCCCCCTCCAATATCCGCGAAAATTTTTCGTCCTATCGCGTAAAGGTTCCTGACCTCGGATCCAAAGCGATTCCCTACCGCCGCTCTTTCATCGCGCTACGCCGATAGTACGAGAACACTTTGCATTTATCCCACAAAAGGTCGCCCTTTGAGTCGTTTAGCCAAATAAAAATACACCGGCAGCGAGAGGAAGCTTACCTGCAGGTGGAATCTCGTCTCGGCGGGACCGCGCTTCTAACACTTAACGTTATTCCACTCTCGTCTCCTAAAACGCGGTTGCGAGGGCCTGGGCAAACATCCTCTGATCGAATTTATTTCTTGCCTCCTCAAAGCGAAAAATAGTCGCCGGAGCGTTCCGTTGGAAGTAATTTTGATGCTCTTAGACGACGTAAAACCTTGTTCCGACCAACGGCGCCGAGCGAGTCTCGGTTTTCCTCCTCGAACCGTGAGCGACTTGATGCGAACTCCGTTAATTTTCGCGGTACATTGTGGACCGAGGAACTACAACGGAGCCCCAACTTCACCGCCGACATCTTTCTATAACATCGTAATTAGTTTAACCCGACAAATTTGCCGGTGGCCGTCCAACGAAACATTGGCCCCGGAATCGATCGACGGTCATCGCTGAAATTTTCGGCCGAATCGAATTACCGAATAATTTTCGCTTTACCGCCGGTATTTCCTGATTTTATGCCTAGGCGCGATGGGCCCTCCAATTCGATGGAACGAATTACCGCGCAATTAAAGCGCAGCTATTAGGCGCGCTTTTGTTCGCGCTTGCACACGCAAATCCTTTAATTCTTTCGCGTGCATTTTTGCGTTATTATCGGAATGCGCGAAATGCAATATAACTCGAAATACCCTGCCAGCGATGTTGGAGGCCCGCGGAAGGTTAAAGAGAATGCTTTGACCAACTTTGACGATATTCCCTTAGTTTTATATAGTATAAATTGTAAGGGAAGGGCTTGGAGGGTAGCGTCGGAGCATTTCTAGGAAGCTGGTGCTTCGAGAGATTTTCATATCCCTCCCCATTGCAGTTGGTTTGTACCATAAATCCATATAAAAGCCATTAGGCCGGCCGCAACGAAACCGAGTGAATCTTTCCTAACTTAATTGTTCGTCCCAGCGTGTTTCTTGAGCTTGCGCTCCGAGCGGGAGGGAGTGCAGCCACGACGGGAAATAATTTGCCGTGGCCCCCTGCGCGCCACAGTTTTCTGCAGGGACCATTAGATTTGAGCCAGCAGAACCGCGCGAGGCCTCTCTCCGATTTAATTGCACGTCCCGCTACGTTCGCCCCTCGTATTTTGCCCAAAAACCTTACGGAACAGCCGTAAACAGGATATCGACTCGTCCGCTGGAAATAATTCAGCGGCCCGATCCATTTTTCTGCCGGTCCTTTTAGACACTCGCGAGGAAAGTTTGTTGCTCGATTTGCACCGAGAAACCAAATTATAGAGGAGCGCAAAATAAACGGTCGAAGCAATTTCGCCGAGTGTCGGATGAGAAATCTATATTTGGCCATTTCATTTCGTTTCTTGATTTAACATTTTGTTTTTCAATTTGAAACGTTAGTTTTCGTACGGATGGCAATTGGCCGTGCAGCTTGTTTGGGATTTTTATTCTGGACACTGAAGGCGATACAAGATCTTGTCGAGGTAGACGAGGCGAAATGGCTCTCTATTACCGAGAATTATTTTGATCCTTGGAGCTAATTTGATTGCGTTCTTTACCGCACGAAACTCCCTACCAATTAAATGTGCCGAAGAATAATTACCTCCATTTTATTCCGAGCTTCTGGGTCGGGGACTGTGTAATGCGTATCTGTAAAGCGATGAATAAGTAAAACTACGACCTAAGGCAAAGCGTTAAGCATAGTGAAAAGGTGAATATCAAAAGTTTTTTTTTTCCTCTCCTGTATGGTATGGACAAACAATGTTTTTTTTTCTATTTCTCTCATGTTTTTACGGCTTTGTCCTTGCGTCAGCGAAAAAAAACCCGGCCTCCGTCACGACTATCATCCGGCGATCGCTTATTTTTTATTCCACCGTACCATTCACCGGTACGAGGATACAGCGGTTTTCCACGGATATCCACTCGAAAAACATTCTGAAATTTCTGCCATTAATACCTCTCGAAACCTATCACATCAGGCTCGAAGTAAACTTTCGAAATCGCGCTTGATTATTTCGTTCTCTCGTAATTACGAACCGCTACCAACATTTCCACATAATTACAAAAACAGTAGTCGCGAAACAATTGCATTACTTACTGCATGGGCAATACATCCTGAAGCAAAACCAGATAAATGTTTTATACTTTAATAAATTTTCTACTAAGAATATCTTAATTCTTTCCCTACCACTGGTTACCATAGCCACTCAACCGACGCCCTCCATGTCCTACCAGTGACTTACATTTTACATCTTCGTCGAACATAGCGTACCTCATTCTCCTCTATCACCACCGATTCGTCCCGTTCCTCTCACGGGCCCTTCACCCGCGATTTACATGACGACCTATCAAAAATCACTCGATACCCTCCATATAGCAAAGTCATGCTCGCGAAAGAAGCAGCCGTATCGAAAGGCCGAGATACATCCTCACATTCCCTGTGGATCGTAAGAAACGAGGGGTAAAAATTTCCTCCCGATTGTCACGCTTACCCGGATCACCATCTTGCTCCACGACTAAGCGAACTCCCCCCCCCCCCTGCCACCCACCCCTCCTGACAAACTTTCTCCCTCCCCCGAAGGACGCAATACCTCTGAAAATCGTAGCTCCCGGCCGACGGGACGTCGGGGTAAGACCCGATAAGGGGGATGAACGGGGCTTTAGCTCCCGTGTCGGCAGGAAAGCCTCGTTGATGAAAAAATTCCATTACCTTGTCTGGCGCGCCATTGTTGCGCGCGAAAGATAAATGTCCCTAGCAGGTGCGTGTATGAGCTTGGAAACGCCAAGACGGCGTGGGTCGCCAAAAATTCCCGAATTTGCAGCGGCAGTGGAGTAGGATGCGTGGCGCGAGGGGGGTGGAAAGAGGTTCGCGGAGGTATATTTATTCGCGAGGGAGCGAGCGGCTCCTATCTCCGACGTATCGTCCGCCCGGGATACAAAATCAATCCTGGCCGCGGCGGGGCCGCGATTGACTTTTTCCAGTCGGTCGCTTTCCTAAAAGCCGCGAAATAATTCAGGGTCCTTCGCGGCGCACATGCTATGCTCCTTCGAAAGAGTTTCCATCGCGGCACACCGAGCTGGTAAACTCCGGGCGGGCGCTCTTTGGATGGAAGGAAGGAAGGCGCTTTGGTAGGGCTTCATATTTCATGGTTGCGAGCGCCGTTATAATCTGGGACAGGCCAGGAAATGAAATCATTTCTCGCGCAAAACTCCGTTCGGAGGATGCTGAATAAATTACCCTTGTTTTATATGAGGTGAAATAAGATACACGGCTATACGCGGCTCTCGCTCGAGACTTGGACGCGTTTTAAAACGTTAATGGAGTATGGATTGAAATAACATCTCTATGCGCTTAAGGTTGTCCTGCGGAGATTCGAAGCGTACCCCGCGATTGGCGTCGAATAGATTATCGTTACGCTGAAACGCGTACCTCCCATAATATAAATTAGCTATATGTAAATGTAACTTTAATAAATCCCCGAGGTATATTAAGCGTAGAAAGACGAGTTTCGGGTTCGATTATAAATTTTATAGTATATCATAATTTATTGGAAAAATCAAATATCGGTCCACGTCCGAACGATAGCTCCCATTGCTTCCAACGTCTCGCAGTCTAAATTTAAAATGAAAAAAGATCAGATTTATTACGAGATTCACGTTTTTAGACAATTCATAATGAAGAAGAAGAAAAAAAGTATCAATGCCAATGTTTCCACGAGTGAAATCAGATTCGACAAGTTGCCCTATGCCGATAAAATTCCCCCGATATTATTAGCTCGAGAGTTGGACACTTTATACGAAACACCCTCTATGGCAACGGATATCGATGCGAAGCTGCACACGTGCCTCGCCAGCCGTACGATCGCAATAGATACTTATAGAAGTATCCGTGCGCAGTACGTGAAAAGTAGGAAACGATGGCACCATGCTGCGCCCGACGCTCGTAGATAAGAAACTACTTTTGGAGCATCACCGACGAAGGCGCGCTTCCCTTTCGCTATGTTTCGCGGATATTGCAAATCCCGGGGTATATCCACGAAATCGGAGGGTTACCGGCATCCTGGGGGGATAAACCATATCACCGTGCAATCCCGTTACCCCGATCGATTCGACTAAAGACTTCGAGCGGCAAAATGAGGGGACAGATAGCCATAAACCCCTCTCTTCTCCTTCCTTCCCGCTCTCTCCTCTCTTAATTTCCCGGAAAGTCCAAGACGACGCGAGAAATTCAATCGAGAAGCAATTCGAGGGATGACCGCCTTCTGCATTTAATCGGTGGTCTTGAATGCCGAGAATGGGGAATCCGTTCGGTATCAACGTCACGAAACTGTTCTGTTTCTCGAGCGGCACTTTTCTAATCGAGTAGTGGACTCTAGACGAAAGTGGACTTCGGTCGTCGCGGCGCCCCGGAGAATCAATTACGCCTCTGTCTCACGTCCGTCGGGATTTAACCGAAACTACTTCCCGACACGTCTTACGTGCACTCGGTTCCCCCGGATGCGACCGGCGACTGACCACGGATGATCGACTTGGCGGAGTTAAGGAACCGGGGAAGAAAGTGGGAGGACGTTAATCGCGCCTTGGATAATCGTTACGAATTTTTCGAAGTCGACGCGCGCTTACTGGGATTTTTCGTAGAGCTGCTCGTCCATATAAAAACCCTACCAATCCTATATTTGAATTTTCTCTTCTTACTGAAAATGATTTGGCAACAAAGTAGAAATTCTAAAAAGGCGAAGGGGAGAATATCAGGACCTTGAATAAGTCCTCGCTGTTTCCTAACGAATGGCATTATCAGGACTATCTACGAGCCCAAGTTTTCGGAAAAACCCGGTAGGTAGTTTTAAATCGATTCGAAAATCGCCGTTAACTCTCGTTACCCGTTAATACCAGCGAGCGCCATTGTAATATCCCTTTAGCGTAATAGGATTTCTCGGTAAAGCGTGTAATCGTCGAACACGTACGCGGCGCCTCGATGAAAACGCGTTCTCGACTCTCGTGGGATCGCGAAAGTCGAGTGCCGGACCGATTCTCCGGGCCCTTTGCTCTCGATCGGCCCGACAATGAACGGCTCGTTGAATAATACTCGGTGATCCCTTGGAGAGCCTCGATTCGCGGGTCGTCCCTCTCCCTCCTGGCTTTGGCGAGACATAAAATTATTCGCGTCTGGATGTTTGCCGCCGCGTCCGTCCGCTCGGCGCCGCGTATCAAAGCGGAAGTCTCAAAGCGGCTTTGAATCGTAGGAAATATCGTAAAATCAGCGGAGGGCTGCCGCTAGACCGCCGCGGTGGGCGGGCGCGGCACCTCTTGTCGAGTTTAATTAAACTTTCGTCGCGAATTCGCCACCCTCGCGCGGCCGCTTACAATGGGAGAGACGAATGAATTACTCTCAATCGCCACTGGCGCGGCCTTTGTTGCCGGTTATAATCGTTCCCTGCCCGGCGACGATTCTTTTGCGCCCCCACTCGGATCGCCCATTGGCATTTGCACGATGGAAAAGCCGACCCCTCGGCTGAGACGCCGTCGAGAATCGGCCGACAAGCGTTCAGGAAGCGTTCGCAACTCCCGAAGAACGGTTGGCTTAACTTTCAGCACGGACCTTCGAGGCGCTATCCCTCGAAGCTCGTTACACCTAACTTCCATCGAGCGATTTGGGTTTATAAATAGCGGCTCAAAGAATCCCATGCTGATGATCTACATTCGTATTATATGTTCTTCCGAGGAAAACTCCGAATTTTCGCTTCGCATACTGGCTCAGTGATTCGCGACCGGTACCTCCTTACCTCGTATTCGTTAACCTCCGTCGATAATGGTGAAGCTTGAAGTTGGATTAAAAACAGCACAATCGAGTGCCTGCAGTGAATTCTCAATCTAAGGATCTATAGTACGCTCGCGACGTGAAAATGATACAAATATAACGTATACAATACACGCGACTCGAACGAACGTTCAACGCGAAAATTCAAACCTCCATTCATTACGCCTCGGGACTTCAAGATGGAGAGTATTAAAACTCCCATTCACCAAGCCCCCCCCCCCCACCTTGTTCCCGCCAAAAGCAGTCCTCAGAGCGGACAAATAACCGGACGAAGAATCGGGCTTCTCCCCTCGCGCGCGACGAAGCAACTGCACTTTCGACCCGTCGAAATACCGCGCTACCTGGCAAACAATTAAAGCGATTTAAATAGTCCGCAATTCGCGGTTGGGATTAGGCTGAAGCGAGGGTGCAAAGGAGGGGGGCAAATGCGGGAGGCGGATTCGAGGCAAAGGGCGCGCGGTAGAGATCGTACGGCCTCGGCGGTCGGGTCGCAAGGGGTTTCTTTCGGCGTCCAACGTTTAGCCGGCGCCAGGGCGAAAATGGAATGAAAGGGATGAAAGTTTCTGGATGCGAGCCCCGGCATTCAGGTTTGGCCGGGCCTTCCGTGAAATGGGAAGCGGTGGGCTTTAATCGCGCGCACCGCACTCCCTGGGATCGATTTCGGCCCGGTGCCGGACGATCCTGCGGCACGAAAGTATCCGCTGGCCCGTGCCTTAATTACGTGTTTGGCTAACGAAGCCCGCTCTTAAATCGGCCAAAGCACCGAGCCCGGCGCTCGTCTACGTGGCTCGTCGCTCCGGCCGCCCTCGCGCGCGCGCTTCAAACTCGACTAAGGCCGGCTATCTTCTTACCCGCGAAATTAACTTTCGGGATTCATTACCGCCTTTCTTGCGGAATCCGGCCAGGAAAGTGGGATATCCGCCGGAGTACTTTTGTGCTTACGTGCCGGCCCAGGGAGTTTCTCCTGGAACGGTTGGTGAGGGTGGGTGAGGGGGTGGGGGAGGAGAAGAAAAGAACGTGGATCGAATTCATCCCCGAGCAGGGCGACGTTATAATCACCGTAAGAATTACGGTATCAAAGCGTCTCGGCCCCCGGTGCAAGGTGCCGTGGACTTAATTACTCGCTCAGCTGACCCTTCGTTGAACGGAGGCAGATAAAGAGAGAGAGAGAGAGAGAGACGGAGAGAGGGAAGGAGAGAGTCGAGTTGGACGGAGAGGGACCGAGGCGGCGCGCGAAAAAAGCG
This sequence comes from Ampulex compressa, assembly GCA_038496175.1. Lineage (NCBI taxonomy): Eukaryota > Metazoa > Arthropoda > Insecta > Hymenoptera > Ampulicidae > Ampulex > Ampulex compressa. The sequence continues at coordinate 23,181 of JBCFXI010000414.1, read as the reverse complement.
GGCAAAGCGCGTGGAATAATAGGGAAAAGCCTTTCCACGGTATATCCAGGTCTTTAAACACTCCGAAGTCGCCTCTAAGTAAAGTATGGAACTGTACGTTTCTTCGGCCGGTTCGCGTGCCCGAAAGTTAATCTACGGCTTTAAAAGCTGCGAGAGAGAGGGGGTTGAGGGTGGGAGGGGCGGAGCGACGTCGGGGCAAAGGCTTGGAAAAATACGGAGCGCGCTTGGCCGGCGAACGGCGGGAATATTATGCGTTTAAGGGTTTCCAGGAGGAGCCTGTAATTTATATTTCGCCCCCGAGAACTTTCGACCGGCCGAACGAGCCGCCGCTCCCGCGATACCGACTGCGACGTTTAATTTCGAAATTATTGCTGCAGGAGGGAGACGGAGGGCTCGTTGCAGCCTTATGAGCCCAGCGTCCTCGCGTTGGATTGCCGCTCGGAGGCACGCAGAAACGTCCGTGCAATAAACTCCTGTGAACGGGGCCGGACACCTTCGATCATCTCGACGCCCCTTGAATCCCGTAATTATGGCCCTCGTAAACTGGGGCGCGACTGAGCACCGTTAATTGAAAACTTCCGTCGCGCCGGTGAATTAATCTGCTCTTTTGCGCGTGTCCCGAGACGTCCAAATTGTACGCCTATCGGGCGACATTTCTTCCACGATTGATCGCGTCGACGTCGCTTAGAGCGCTGTCGCCCCGCGAGCTTTTATCGTCCACGGCACGAGACGTTTCTTTCGATACTACCGCGGTAGACTACGAGTGAAAGCTTGGAAATACATAAATTAGAATAATATGTATATATGTTTTTCTTGGATACAAAAAACAGGAGCTCTACGTGTATAGATATTTACTTTTACTTCGGTTCATATAGAATAGTTAATTGCTGCTCGCAAGGACCGGTTATTTCAAGATATATATATATATATATATATATAATCTAGAGCGAGAAGTTTGTTGGGAGTAATCGTGTCTAAAACAGTTTGAATTGTGCGCCAAGAACAAGAATATAACGGTTGCAGAGCACTGACTTACGGTACTGCTCTCCAAAGTTCTTTGAATGCGTGTCCCTAAGGCAGAAGAAATAAATGGCGCGTACTCCCCAATCGATCGAGCAGAAATCCATTGTGATTAGTATTTGAAAGAGGAAATTCTGCGTCATTTTGTTGCAAAGGAAAGAAACTGAGCGATTCACTGTTCGTAGTCCGGCTTTCGAGCACTGGGATGCTCGCCAAAGGATATATAAAAATTATTTTCGTCCCTCTTTGCAGACCACTTGCTTAGAGTACCATCGCTATATACGTGTATGATCCAATATCGATTAATATCCAGATTATTTCGCTACGTATAAAAAGTCGCTTCTTTGAGAACAATTTCAAAGAACTTTTTGTAAACCGTCTTGCACGACGCGGGTATTGTTCGATGATGCCACGTAGTATAATGGAAATTGAGAAGATCGATCATACGTTCGCTTATTTGCTTGTATATTTAATTCCCGATACCGATAGCCGTGGTCATTCAACCTGGTTTAAGATTTAATCTGCAATCCAACCACGATGCCTACGGTATATAATACCGCATACAAAAAACCATAGATGATCGATGAAATTTGATCTACGTATACCCTGGACGAAATTGAACGTCTCTATTCGCCCCTTTGCTTTCTCCTTTAAAGAAACATTCTATATTTCAATACATATATTTTTTTTTTTATAAAAACGCGGCAGCCAATAATAATAAGAAGAAAATGACAAAGAGGGATTTAAATATCCATATCATTGACCGTATTTTTTCTCTATCTTACACCGATACTTCGCGATCGAAACTTCAGCGAGAAACACGATAAAACTAATTTTCAATCCTTCTTCCATTCCCGGTACGTGCATCCTTATTACAAGCTCTTACAAGGTCCTCTACATCATGCTCTTACAAAATATATCCAGTTACGCCTGTACAGGGTGTTAAAGGAAGAAGAGGATAGGAGCAATGGCATACCACTGCGGGCACGTTTTCGTCCCCTGCCTCTGGGCGAATACGCCCGGCGTGTAGCCACGAGCCGTTAAGCGCGTGGAATATATTTTATGAGACGTTTCACTTGAGGAGCGTAAACGTAAAGCGCAGGCCCCATTGTCTCGGCGACTAGCAGGAAAACGAAAGTACGCTCGGCCCCGAGGGCGTTCTTTCTTCTCGCGGGACCGTAAAGTGATTCCCACGCGGCGCGTGGACTTCAAAAGAATATTATCCGCGGCAGTTTCGGGGCCGGAAATAATTGCTCGCAGGTTAAACACCCTTCGCCGTTTTCCCAAAGTGGTTCGTTCTCGTTTTTCGACGAGGTCCACCGGCTGCTCTCACGGAGAGCCGGAAGAAAGGGGGTCGTGGCCTGTAAACGACGAAAATTTGCCGCGATACGGCTCGTTATCGGAATTACGTCGAGTTAACTCTCCCCGAATCGAATTTATCCCGGACTTTCACGCCCTGGCCATGCATTAACCTTGTTTCTTGTAGAACGCTGTATTGTAAAAGGAAACAGGGAAAATAGCCGATTTAATTAATGGAAGTTTAATGGCCTCTGTACGGCTGTTCCTTGATTTACGACCAATCAGGAATTTTGGGCAGGCCGATTTGGAATAAATTAAATCACGCTTGACTCGGAAGCGATCGCGAATTATAAAAGATTAACGAAACTTTGGTTGTCCCCTGTTAATCATATTTCTTTGCATCAAATACTAAGATCGTTCAGAAGCTACCATATAAGATAACTTACGAACCATCAGCTTGGCAAAATGCAAATTACGTGGAAAAGTCCCGAAGTTAGGGATATAAAAAAAACTTTGGCACGAGAGGAGAGGGAAATTGCTATCGCATCATTCCTCCCTGTAACGATCCTTTCATACATCGTAAATCCTATGCAATCTTATCAGAGCGAGAGCCACGGTCAGGTGTGAGACTTTTAATTAAGCTGAGAGCGGCCCTGCCGCTTCGAGCAGAAGCTGCCATCGACATTCGTTACTTACAGGATGAGCGCGCGCGAGTGGTAAGCGATATTCGCCGTATAAATCTATAGGATGCCGGCCTGACAAGTCGGAGAAGGAGTTTCTTAGCACGCCGGACCGATCTCTGGCTTTGCCTCGACAGTTCAGACAGCGGGTTGCTCGCAGGCTAAATCGGGAAATCCCTCATGCACCTCTCAGCTCCGAGGAACGAGTTGCCTTAAACCCATATTAAACCTACACGCGTGCACGTACATTACCCGTAAAATTTGGAGGCACTTCCAGCAACGAAGCTTGCCTCGCAGTCTGCAACGCAGGATTTGGCCTTGCGGATAAGCCCAGGAAACGCGGGATCCGTACGCGCGGTTTTTAAAAGGAAAACATCTCTATTACGATCCGCATAATCGCTCCATTGTGAATAGTAGTCGCTCGCGTCGTCAGGACTTCGAATTAATTTCTTCGCTTTCCCGACCAAGGCTCGGATACGATATTCGATTTATTCGGTAAACGTGATAAACGAAACTGTGAGGTCGGTTCGGAAACCTCGGCCGGCGTAAACTTTCGTGCATTGTTATTCTATCTCCCCGCAATGCATACGTGTAACAGAGCTCGCGGTTGAACTGCGTTAGCAAGGCCTTGTAGTACTAAGTTAAATTAAGCGCACGTTATACCCCCTTCCGTAAATTTATACGTGACACGGATACACGACGTATGGATTCCGCCTTGCTGCCTGGAGACAATGAACCGCACGTAACGAATTACGTTGTGCAACTGCCAATTAAGAGGGACCACATTCGACGTTTCCTGGAGGAGCGAGAGGAGTAGAGTACCATCGATGGTGCATGAATTTCTGGAGATGCCCAGCGCCTTGGAAAAGTTCCTTGGGGACGTGATCAAGCAAAATTCTGCTGAATCTTTGTCGTTTATCATGGTGGTTAATCGATATAAAGGATCGTGGGATTATACGTCCTAACCGTAATACATTTTTTGATTCGAAGGCAGCCCAGTCGGAGATAATTCAGATCCGCGTTCTCGTTCATCGGGACAGTGTGCCCAGTCAGCACTGTGCGAATTTCGTTGGAAATTGCTTGATCATCTTCCCCACAGTCGACCGTACTGTCTTAATTCAACTTCTTTTTCCTCTCTTTCCTCCTTTCAAATCGAAAGAAGTAGCACTAATAATCTACGATTCGTGGCTTTCTCGTGCTGAAACTGCGACCAGGGGATAGTTTAGTTCGAAAGAGGTTAAATCTCGTAGTGCTGATTTTCAAAAAAAAGATCGAGATAGAAACCTCAAAAATATTTTGACTCGAATTCGAGGTGAAAATAGGAATATTTTTCGAGAATTGTCTTCTGCACGAAATCGATAATGGTGGACGAGAAGTTTTAGAATAAATTCTCTCCGTAGATCGATTAATTCCATGCAATATGCTTCGGGAACTTTGATCGTACGACCAACTTTTCGACACTGACATCCGGAACCATTTTTTGCAGGATCTTATATTTCAGACCGGGCAAAATCCAGCAGGTCGACGGAATGCATATTACATGGGAAATTATCCAGAGCTAATGGGCGAGATGCAAACCCGGATTTTCCGCGTGGAAGTCCGAGTTTCTATTCCTGCAGCCACGGCGTCCCTGATTCATAACTTTATCAGATGTTCTGCCAGTGCCTGGACGGTGCATATAAGGGCTGACCCTTGCCCGGAACACCTTCTGTCTCTTTACCTCCTGTGAGGAACGAGATTAAACTCAATAAGGGGGGTACGATTAAAACTTTTGCATCGGATACAACGATTATAGCGTTAAACAACTCGAGAGAAGAACATTCAACTGTCTACGGTCTAAAGTGGTGTTCTTTCAGTTGGTTATATCGCGACATAGAGTTTCCCTGTTTGCCATAGATCGCATTCAAAATAAGCGAGAGACGGATATATTTTTATAATAAAGTTTGGTCTCCGATAGAACTCCGCTTTTCGGGATATCTAACAATAACAGAGGTTTCGTTATTTCCGGAATAGGGCTTTGAGTAATAATGTTATACAAATCTCAGGAAGGTGCGATATTCTCGGAATGCCTTTTGTAAGACATATAAATGTAAGTTATCCGCGAATTACATTGAGTTACGGGAAATTACGTTACTCCGAATTCGTCTTACGATCTTGTTTTATGTACAATTCACGCGATATGAATACACCGAAAGTCTACTGTGAAATTTATACGCCAGGTGTAGTATAACGTTGAAATACGGCACACCGTGGTTCGAATGTAGCAGGTATTATAGATCTGTTATGCATAGTTGCTTTAGATTGTACGTTGTAAACGATGAGAAAACATGGCCTGATAAATAGAAAATTGATGTTCTCGAACGGAGTTTAAAAATGTATCAGCTGAGGATGCAGGCGGCGATTTTAAAGGTCTTAAAATAATGAACCCCCTTAATTCTGCGGATAGAACTACGAACTTTAGGGATACATGAACAGCGCTCGATACAATACGAAACGTATTATAATCCAAATAGCTTCACGCATGGATTAAGACAATTATTTAATTAATTCTCCTCGATGTACATTTTTTATCTGGATAACTAAAGTGGTACGTACATTGCTCTCGGTCTGAATAAGAGTTAAACGACAAACCTTTAATACAAATAAGTCAATTTACATTCACACGTCCCATCCTCTCTATTTCCCGAATAAGAGAATCTGTTACTCTATCACTGCCCGGGACTTATGCTCGCGGGACTCTAAATCCACATTCGGATAATTGTTACTTCACGGTAACATAGTTTTAACACGATACTCATTCGCCTCAATTTCGCATGATCGCCAGGGTAAAATATCGACAAACCTTGGCATGCAATATCCCCCCGCAATGCTAACCGTGACGTTTACCTTGCGTCACCCGAGATCGTCGAACCGGAGTTCCGAAACGTCAATGTTTTTCCGCTAAATTTTTTATTCCCGATCCGCTGTTTTTCCGTCGGGAGCTGTTTTTAATTTCACAGGAGTTTCGACGATCCATTACCGGGCATTGGGGAAGGGAAAAGGGCAGCGCAAGAAATATACGAATATGGGTGAGATAATGGTCGAAGGGTAAAAATTCCCATGACTCAAACTCTAATATTATCTGCAAATTTTCAGGCTTCAGATTCTTTTTCCGTATGATAGATAAATGTAAAAGTGTTGCGGTATTTGACACATCGTATTTTTGAGAGACGCGGTTTGATTTTTCTCTCTCCGTACAAAAGGGCCAGGGACAATAAGGGAGGATTTGAAAACAGGTCTTTCTCGCGTATTTTCTGAAAAGTGGAAAAAATTCGAATTTCTCGCCGGAGATACGCTTGGAAGTAATAGAGTGCGGCACGATCGGGGTTACAACAGCGTTAATTTGAAAGAGCCAAACAGAATGAAATGAGTTTTGAAAACGTCAGCTCGGGGAAATTTAATGGCGAATTCTGAAAATTAAAAGCATCCAGTTTAATAAATACTATATGGCGGGGCAAAATTTTTCATTACATTAATGCGATGCATTATATAATCGTTACGATACGGGGCGTAAAAATTCTTTGTATCCTTAGAACGCGATAAGTTTATTAAGTAACGATGAAAATGGGCAAAAAACGATCCATGAAAAAGAAACGAGCCCTTCTACGTTGCTCAAGGATCGTATACCTTATTATTAACAATAAACAGGGATTAGCCAAAGATCATTATAGCACATACCAAACTCGCATCTTTTTAATTCGTCTCGAAACAAAGTGCAATTTTTAATAAGAACGCACCTCCCTACGCCACGACGAGTATTTCCGCAAAAAGAATCTTAATACATATAATGCAAAGGGTAAACGTACATTATATTATCCATCAGGCAGCACTTTATTTAACGAATCCAAGAAGCGTTAAAACGACTCTACACCCACGCATGCACACGCGAATTCAGTTCATAAACTCGATGGTGTTCTCTCAAAGTAACATTGTTGCTTAGATAGTTCCAGCAAACTTCGCTCAGACGAGAACGAATCTGAAATTAGACTTCATCGCATATTAAAGCGGCGCCCGCTCTTTCAAAACTTCTGCGACGGTAAATTTGTACATAATTAAACCGGAAAGCGCGCCTAGCCGCTCGGTCCCTAGACCCGATTATCTTCGAATCTCGAAGCGGCCCAAAACGGGCCGAAAAATCCTCGAAAGCATCGGCGTCGGCTGAAGAAAAAAAGAGAAAACCCTGGACCGCCAAAACGAGCCGCTCTTCGATCTTGGAAAAGCCTCGTGGTTTGGTATCGTGTACGATGATGAACCACCCCGTCACCGTAATTCGATTGTCTCGTGATGTGCGCTTAAAAGGACACGAGGACGTGATTGATGCAGTCCCGGTTCGTGGCGGGGCCGAAAACCGATACTGTCCTCATTACAGTCCTCGTAATACTCTTTGTTGATGGGAGCATAATGAGCTTTCATCCGGCCGCCGTCGATATTACACACGGGGGCGGCCTGCTCGTAAATTGTCCTTGGAAAAGGCGACACCGGCACGCACGCGCGCGTCCCACCGGAAGGAATTCCGTGAGAGGGGAATTATCGATTCCCGGAGAATTAATTCCCAAGGATTAATGGCGCTTTAACGTCATCATTACCGCGCCGCCGTCCACGCGACCGGATTGTCCCGTGGCGGAGGGCCACGTGGCGGGAAGGCGGGCGGCCCTGGTGAAATTTTAACAAGTGCGCCGGCCCGCTAATTATGGCCCCCCTCCTAACGGGGGCCGGTAATATTGAAGGTAATCACGTCGCTGGACAAGATTTAATAAAATAACGCTGATTAAACGCGCGGCACGGCCACCGCATAAACTTTAATCCATTTGCATGGATTTACCGTATCGCCCTTCGGTTCTTACGGGAATTTAGCCCGGCAGATTTGAATTAATCGATCCGATTAAACCCTTAAACAGCGATTAACATACGATCGCCGTGCATGCGAATTCGCATTTAACCCCGCCCCTACCCCCGGAAAACCGTGACGGGACGGTATGCATTTCCATAAATACTGCCGGCGGATGAATCGATCCGAATAATTTTACGTCGATTTGTTTGCCATCTGGTGACTGATTGATGCACGCTTGATCACGGAATATCGGCTCGTTTTTTTGGACCGTTAATGAACCGGCGAAAGTGACTTTGATTGTTTTTCGCGACGAGCTGAATTTTTACACGCGTTTTTTGGATTTTAGACTTCTGTGGTTTTATTTTTTATTTTATTTTATTTTTTTTTTTCATAATTGATGGCATCGATAATTTGGCCTTGGGTAGCTACTGTTTAAGGTGGATTCAGAGCGACCAGAGCTATGGTATACGTATCGCATAGAAATAGAAGTGGTGATGGGCCTGCACTTCTGTGGTATTTTTGCATATATTAAGTGAGCATCGACGATAGCGAGTCTGTATGTTCTTTTCGAGGAGTGGAAGTAGAAGTTAAATCGATACTTCGAGAAGAAGAATAGAAGGGGTTTGAGTGGAAGTAGAATGAATGCTTCGAGTATAACGGGTTTCGTCGATTCGCTTCTGGAGAGCGAAGCGCGCACGATGTATATCCACTGTAGTTAAGTTAAGTATACGGTCAAGCGTCCAGAAGAGCGTGGATCGTAAACCGATTTTGGCCTTTCACGTTCCTCTCAAATGTAGCGCGGGACAAAAAAATTCTCGCGCTCCGGCAATAAGAACAATTTATAGTATGATAAGAGAGAGGCAACGTTTCCTCCGAGATCAAGGATATTTCTTTTATACCGAAAGTTCCATGGCCGTTGGATGCCTGCAAACTTGAACCTTCTCGTTCAACAATCACGACCGATTAAGATGAGCCGAGTAGCTCCCCATTTTCCTTAACTTTCCTCCACCGAGAAACTTCTCGGTACAATCGACCTGAAGAGTTCATCAAGAACCGGAATGCCCCTCTTTCCACGTACGAACTTTTCAAAATTCTGCTCTTTGCTTGTAAATTTATTATGGGCCCGGTAGAGAATTCTCCCGCGTAATCTTCGCCTCTTTTCCACTCCTAGACCGCGTTTCGCCCCTTTCGGCGGAGAAACTTATTATGCAGTTCATAAAAGAAACGTACAAATAACTTAACTAGCTAACCGGATAATTTTTCGACCAGAAGCGCGAGAAGGTTTCTTGATTTCGATTCTTGGCAAAGGTCGCGCGTTTATATACAATACTTTCCACGATTTAATTCGTCGCCAATGTTCTAATCTATCGGTCGAGAATATATTTAATATAAAGCAACATTACACGCCGAGACGTGTTTCAGAGATGTTTTCAATATGCTACGAGATTGCACTCTTTCGAAGATACTCTCAGTATGGAAAAATATTGTATATAGAAACGTCTTCGTAATACAAGACTGAAAGGATCTTTTCCTAGATCCACATTTTCGAAATCTATTCAGTTATAGATCCAAGGCTATCCTCCATTCGAAACGAAGTTGCATGCTCAAGCTTGAAATTTCCTCCACTCCGAATATGAATACAAAAATACAGAAACAGACGCGTACAGTATGATGCACCTCGCATAACAATATCGATCCACAATTCGGTAACGATCGAATCCAATCAGTTTTCCCTTAATTAAAATTCCCGAGCTTAAACACCACTCGAGATTCTCATACTTACAGATTCTCCCAATTCGCATCTAAGTTTTAATTACGTCGGCTAAACTCGGGGGAAGAAATCGTTATCTGACGCCGCAAGAAAAAAAGCAAAAGTATGCAAAGCTTTCTCCTACCGCGGAGAAACTAAACTGCAAAGCGTATACTCACGCTGCCGAAGGTCTTACCCTCAAAAGGAGGGTTAACTTCTACGAACCACCGGGGAAACGCTCTTCGCGAACGGAGCTGAAAGCCGTCTGGCGCAGCTCGGCGTTTCCTAATTCTCACCCGCCAATATCGTGGAACAATCCTCGTAAGGGGCCGCCCTTTGTTTTCACCCTGCCTCTCCCCCTCCCTGGCTCTCTCCTTGGCCGTTAAAAACTTCGATATCGAGCTGAAAAGCGGGAAGGAGAGCTCCCTCGCTTCCCAGACGGATTCTCGGCTGGCATCGCGAACATCGGCGCCGGTACCGCCGACTTCCGGCGCGAGTGGGAGGCCCGGCAAGAACTTTCGAGTCCTACCTCTCTCGATTTTGGCCAGGCCAAACTTTTGGGCGGCCGGAAATGGAAAGTTCCACGCTCGCTTCTTGGCCCACCCTTTGTACCGTCCCATCCCTCTCTGGATCTTACTCTCTCCCTCTCTCTCAGTGTACGTCTGTCCTCTCAATGTCTCCGTCCCTCTCCGTCCCTCTGAATGTCTGACATTGTCCATCTTACTCCATCTACGTTTCCGTCTCTATCCTAACCATTGTGCCTCTGTTTCTTTCTGCATCTCTGTCGTTGTCGATGCATCTCTGTCTATCCGTCTATATGTCTCTGTCTATTCGTCTCTGTCTCTCCGAGTCTCTGCCTCCTCCCTCTTTATTCCTATCTCCTTCCCATTCTTGGTTTCTTCCTCAGACCGGAATATCCCGCGAGGACGTTTCCTTTCGACCCGCTACTCACCCGTCTCTCGCGGCCAAAGCGCTGGAAAGCGGCCTGAACTCGACTTCGTCACGTTTCCAGGTCTCGGCCAGAACGCGGAGCCCCGAGGATTCCACGGATCAAGGAACCCGGCCAGGAAGGCGGACTTTCTGCGGGACGAGTTTCGCTCGGACGAGGTGGACGAGGGATACAAGTGAGTGTCGATGAAGCGTGTCACGATGCAGAGCTTAGAATTTTCGGTATTGCTGGATTCGTGAAAAGGGAAGAACGTTTGTATTGAAGCTCTTTGTACCGCATGTTGAACTATTTGTTCGAGCATAAAAAAGACTGGAGATTATTGAGAATTAATTTTAATGGTGAAACTTGAGCAACCACCTTACTTGTTATGGTCTCCTTTTGATGTGCGGAACCATTAGAGAGATTCTTATTCACCATTCTGTGCATGGCATCATTATTTTAAAGGTACTCTACTCTCTTCAAAAATTGTAAAGAGTGAATTATAAAAATTATAGAGATGATCACGATCCATGTCAAGGCAGAATTACCATAATTTTGTTTTAACATAGATTTATCTACTCGAGGAAATCCTTGAATGAACTATAAGAAACAAGGGATGGCCCGTTATAAGCGAGAGAAGCGTAGGTTATTTCAACCAGAAATGGCTAGAGATGGTCCAGATTTATAACAGAGCTGTGTATAAGAGAGAATTTCTTTATGAAATATGTGTCCCCCCATAGTTAAATCTAGGCAGTTCACCCGATATTACCTACTTCGCCTCTCGCGATATGTTCATCCACAAATACGTAGCAGACAACGAATTATGCGGAATAAATCGCAGCAAGTGACGCGTGGAGCGAAGATCCTTCATACCTGAATATCAACTACCCTATGCCCCACCTTTTTGCATAAATATCCAAGAACGAGTATCCTCACTCGTTTTCTCTCTTCTTTGCCCAGACCTAAAATCACGCGTTCCTTATTCTCTCTCTCTCTCTTTTGCACCCTCATCAGTCCCAACAAGCCACGCGTATTTGTCACGCCTTTTCATTCCTCCCCCGTGCTTTTTCAATCCGATAAGCACAGCCGATATACTAAGTAGAGCTACAGAATGAGCGATAAGGGATAAGCGATGGCAGCTGATAACTCAGAGGAGGGGTAGATCTCTGGGCAAGGAGCGGCACCTTGAACAGCTTCATTCGAGGGGTCGGAACTCTCTTGTTTGCCAGGGGTGTGAGCCTCGGATTTCCAGGCGCCCCCTCCAAATGTTTCCCAACAATACGTACGTCTCTGTAGCCGGGAATTCGTCTTGAGCGAACGTAAAAGTAGGTGACCCTAAAAAGCTCGAGGAAAGAAATTTTGCCCTAAGCATGGCCGACGAGGGAAACAGAGAAGTGGCGCTTTAAGAGCGAAGCTAGAAGGCTCGCATCCGTGTACTCGATCGTTCTTGGGAACAAATCCCTTTGAGCTCTGCCGCGAATGAGCATTAGCGTAATCGTAATTAAACCGTAATTTCGGTCCGAGTTTCGCCTGGCTGCGCGTATCAAACGGGCAAATTTCAGAGCGCGAAGTACCGATAATTACACGGTGCTCGAAATAAGCGCCGCTTTCGAACTTTCCCGTAATTCGTACAGAATATTCGGGAGAGTTTCGAGAGGCACTCGCACCGCCGAGCGTCGAAAGTCCACCGTGACCGTGAAAAGCGGTAATTATGATTATCGAGTAGAGGAGCAGCGTAGCGATGCGACTCGATTGTAATTATCCGTTGAAATGCCGCGTTGCAGGCGCGGTAAAAGCGCATTTCGACGGTCTTTTAATGTACCGTGCACATTCCGCTCCTTTCGGAAGCCTGAAAAACCGATTTGGCTCGAGTAAAGTTTGTGGATCGCTCGTAGCCCAACGCTGATATAATTATCGTGTAAGCCGGAAAATGTTGATAAATTTTATCATGCGATTCGAAGAGGAAATACCGCGTTTAACCACACCTGAAAGTTTATGATATTTTGAAGCACCTCCGACGGCCCGTTAATACGACTAAATATAGCGTACGCAATTTCAAAATCCGATCAAAACTAGAAACAGCGGTAACACGAATTCGACGCAACGTTGCGGAATCTTGTTCTTTGGCGCGTCTGATGTAGAACAATGTACTTTTAAACCACGAGATCGGCTGCTAACGTCGTACAGCCCAGAGCGCGTCGGTTAAAATGGGTACCAAATTGCTCATTTGGGGCACACGGTACATGGATAGTGCACATTAACGCGTAATATTAAATTCTGCATGTGTCCGCTACGACACGAGGATTAAACCTTCCTGACACGATTAATTTTACGCAAAATAAAACGGATCACTTCTGACACATCCTCACTATAAACTCCCTCACGCCGTGCCATCCTGTGCTCCCAAATAATCCAAATCAAACGCCTTCTTGTAATCTCTCTTCCCGATCATTTCACGCTTCGATCACCACCAAAAATATAGCACCGCGCATAAAGAATAAAATCACCCTACGCTTCCAAGATCCCCGGAAGAATCCGCTCTACACGGATCTAACCTAAAAATCCACGTCATGATTTTCTCGATCCCTTTCGATACTTCCTCTCTCCTAGGGCGCGCCAGAATTTTCGAACAACACTCTCCTCACACGCCCCGCCTCAGGTCAGCGATCCTTCCCTCCCGATAAAACGTAAATCGAATAACCACCCTCCGAGCTCCTCCCGGTCCTCCTCCATTTATTTCACTCTTCCATTATCTCCCGCGGCATAGGACTGCGCGCGGAAAATGAGATTACCGTATGATCACACGGGGAAAATCCCCGAAGAACCCGGTTTATACGGATTTAGGGCAGCACCGTGCAGCAGCGGCCGGACGCAGGTAAGATCGCGTTAACGTAACGCCTCCAATCCCGCGCATGCAAATTGGATCTTTTCGACGGGAGATACTAACGCGCCCGGGGAACGGTCCCGGTTCATTAAAACCGAGGAACGCTGGTACTGGTGGACTGGGGAGCGCTTTAAACGGCCCCTGGAGTGGGCGCTCTCGTGGAAATTTTTAAGCGGAGGAAGAAAATGCGAAGGACCGGCGAGTGACGTTGGTCGGTGTGCGCGAGGGGGCTGGGGGCTGGGGGGGTTGTACACGCCTGGAGGGATGGGGAGGCGGGAGGGTCGAGGCAGGAGGGGCACGGCATTTTTACGAGGGAAGAAAACGCTCGGCTATGTTGTCCATTAGCTGGGACGCCGCTCCCGAGGGAAGGAAGGAGCTCGATGAGAAGAGAAGGGCCCTCTCGTCGCGGGCCGCGGCGGAGGCGCCGGAGACGGAAGCGGAAGTTGCGCCCCAGGCCGACGGAAATAGGAACAAGGCTCTACTACCGCAGGAAGGTGCCGCGAACTTCTCCGCCTCGCGAGCGCTGAACGCCGGTAAGTAAAAACGACCGCTTCTCGAATCGCACGGAGAGCGGGACTTTCGTCGTGGAGGATTTTAATTCCCCGCCGACGGTTCGGGGTGGAAGGGGAATTTTTATGCGCTCTGGATTTACTCTGGCATCGGGACGCTGGTGTATGTTGGGTATAGAAGTTTGCTTCCGCCGCGGCCGACGATGCTCGATACTTTGAATCGTAAATGTATAACCAGTTTTTTTTTCTTTTACCATAGAGTCTTGAATTTCGAGAAGAAAACCCGTGGAAGCAAGGTTGTACGCCTAATACACACCGGTGATTATGAAAGTGATTATGAAAACTTCTTTGGAGAAAGTGGCGTTGCATTATAGCGATCTAAACTTATAGCCATGTAAAATATAGAATATATAAATTTTTCGAGTTTCTCGACTTGAACCACTTTCGTAGTTGCCAGCGCATATATCGATCGCAGATTTCGAGATAAAAGACTCGTGGGACTTTTTTCACGCTCACAACGAGAATCCTCCATCGATTCCCAAGACACATCCAACCAGGATATCGTTTCACGCGACATCGATGATTTTAGCTACATCGTCCAGCGGCCGCAGGAAAGGCAGCGGCGGCGATCGTGGCCGGAAGAAACGCCGGAAGAACAAGAACACGACGGACGTGGATCATCCTTACGAGAACGCGGAGGACGCGCGCGAGAACGAGATCCGGGGCAAGCGAGGTCGGGGGGCCGAGAAGAGGACCGGCGGAGCGTCCAGGAAGGCCAAGGACTCGCAGGCGCGAAAGAGCCGCATCGAGAGGAGGAGACGGCGGAAGAACCGCGAGAGGAAGAGGGGCAGGAAGAGGGCGAGGCAGGAGGACGAGAGGCGGCGATCGTCGAAGTTCAAGAGGCGAATGAACGACGCGCCGGCCGCGCTGCTCCTGGGAAAGCTCGGCGAGGAGGCCGACTCCAAGCGGCCCACGGAGGCCCCTTCGAACCTCGCCTCGAACTCCACGGCGCCGCCGAACCTTCAGGAGCAGCTGACGACGGAATTCGGCAGGGGGATGTCCCACACGACGCCGAGGTACGGCAGCTACGCGGACACGGTCGAGAGGGAGTTCTCTAAGCAGCTCGAGAAGGAGATCTCCAAGACGAGGATCGAGGATCCCTCGAGCTTGGAGGACCGGATACTGGGCAGCTCCCTCAGGAAATCCGTCTACGGCGATTCTAATCGATCCGCCTTCAAGGACCTGACATCGAGGGCTGCGGAGGACAGGTCGAGGATAGGCGGGCCGCGCTACGACGCCGAGAAGATGCTCGGTTACTCGAGGACGGAGGAGGACCTGCCGATCCTGGACCTCGAGAACGAGGTTCTGGCGCGCACCTTGAAGGATTACAACGCCTACATGACCTCCAGCCTGAAGTTCGCCACCGCTCAGCGCCAGGAGGAGGAGGAGGCCGGCCGCCGGAAGCCAGCGGGGCCGCGCTTCCACGGCAAACCGATAATCGAAGCGCCCGAGAGGAGCGGATCGTACGCGTCGGGCGGAGACGCCGATGTCAGGGTGCCGAGCACGACGAGTACCTACGGCGAGGATAATACGAAGGGGGATTTATCCTGCATAAACGGAACTTTCCTGCCGGCTCCGCTCTCGCGGCACGCGCTGATCAAATATGTAAAGTAAGTGGCTTCCACTATGAATAATTCAATTCATTCGCCCTAACCGGCTCCAGGGCCCGGAAGGTTTAGCCCACCTGCTTTCCCAAGAAGGATTTTCATTGTGTTTATGGGATTGCGCTGGAAACTGCGCTCACGCGAGTTAGGATCTCCCCCTCCCTGCAGTGGAACGTGACGACTTTCCTCGTTATTGTTCCTCGTCGTGTTCTCCTAATCCCGCGATTCTTCCTTGCGTTATTTATGTTAGGAGAATGAAGGATTTTGTTGGGCGGATCGAACGTTTGTCGAGATCTCGATTCGTCGTAGTTTGATTGTTCTCGGTGGAGTATGTTTCCTCCGGTGGACTTTTTACTTTGTTCCTCGATAAGGCGCGATAGTCGCGAGGGAAGACTCGACTTTCGATCGTGACGGTTTTATCTCGACGAGGACAAAGTTCATTTTCTACCCTTCGAGGTCCTCTTCGTTTTCTCGCATAAGACATGGGATATAATTTATTCCGTCACATTCTATTTCGGCCCCGGCGAAACCCGGCCGTAATTCTCTGATGAAAGATAATGAAACTCACATTCAGGAATGTAGATGATATTATTCCATTCGGATTCGTAAAGTTTTAGACGGTTGATTTCCCACGTGGAAAGAAGCTTCGTCGCGATCCAAGGATATCAGCAGGGGGATACGATTACTCCCTTACACCGTGTTCTACGATCTCACAGATTTTTCTCCCTCTCGATCGCGCCTCGATTCCTCGACTAAATTTAAAAAACTCATTGGAAATCGAATCGAGCCCCTCTTTCATCCACGCAACTCCTCCATCGTCGTTTGAAAATTTCAGTCGAATTTCAGCCTGCTTTCAGTGCAGCACCATCGAGAGCCTTGTAGCAGAAAAAACACGATTTACACCCACGGAGGATTCCATAGGCATGCCGAACTTCTTGGCCGAGTAACGTTTCGCCATTGAAAGGCGCAGTCGAAATGTCTATAATTGCCGTTTTCATCCTCCGCGCTCTATTCGTCGCGGACTCCGGAAAGTTCTGAAAGGTTCCTTTCAGCGGTCTTCTTGCCGCTCCTTTAATTGAGGCCGCACCTGGACGCAGGCCGAGTGGAAGGCTCGGCTTTGATTTCGGGCCCGCTTTGAATCCCCCCTCCCTTCTTTCTCCTGGTCCTTCACTTGCGCGAAAGTGGATTATCGGGAGGCTTTAACGTACGACGCCTCTCGAAGGTCCTCGATACCGGGCCACGAGTATTTGGAGGCGGATTACGAGTGCGCGCCCGGCTTCTACATGGCGTCCATCGCCAGCAGATTGCTCTGCAAGGAGCGCCAGTGGATCGGACAGGTGCCTAGGTGCAAGATCAAACAGAATTCCGAGAGTGCCTGCGCCGAGGCTTCCTGCGAACACGTCTGCAAGGAGATGGAAGGCAAAGCGGTCTGCACCTGTTACAAAGGATTTCGACTGGACGGCAATAAGTGCGTCGGTAAGTAAGCGCGAGTACGTGCCTCTAGGCGAGCATGTGCATCCTGCTCGATCGGAGGAGAACGGGCCAGCCCTGTCGAATTATCGGAGCGAGCCGTGGATTGACGAGGGGAAAGGAGATTCGAAATTCTCCTCCCGCGCTTTGTATAGCGGTACAAAGAGGGAAGGAGGCGCCAATTCTGGATTTTATCCCGAACGATAGAAGTATAGATAAGGATGAGGTAAGATGATAATGCGGAGGGAGAAGCTTGGTACGTATTCACGAAGGACCTATGCACGATGACTCGTCAATGAGGCAATTGGCTTGGAATGTTTTTATAAAAAATTAGAGACATATTTATAATTGTCGATATAATTATTATCTGGTACTAATTTTCGAAATTAGAACATGTTTCGATAGTTTCCACGTTCTTGGTGTTAAACGACCAGTCCGCTTCTCCGACCGATTCCATAAATCGGCGGTCAGTAGGTGCAGCCAAATTTAGTCAGACCGAAGCAATGGCACCTCGGGGAATACAGCGTATAATAATACGACAGCCGGGTCTTGACCCTTGACGCGTGCTATTCGCGGAGGAAAAGTCCGTCGGGTCAAGCGTAAGCTTCTCCTTTAAAGAGGACAAGCCTTAAATATTCTCCGTTAAATCTAGATGAATTTATTTATACGTTTGCCTTCTAAAAGGTCCTATCGTTTCCAACCCGGCCGGAGTAGCTCCCCAGATTGAATCCGGTTACTCGTTTCCAGAGAGCGGCTCCTGTACAGTCGCATGCACACTCGCGTCTACACATGTCATACGCCCCGTGGTCGTGGTCGTAAATCAATCCGCCTCTCTAATTTTTGCAAACGACGCGTAAAGTAAAAATTTAATGCACCCCGCGGTGGGTATTCTCCTCCAATCGTCGGCCAATACATCCTCGCATTAAGCGCGATATTTATGCATCGAAACATCGTAAAAATGATTTGCAGCCCGATACTTCGGCGGGATTTCGTTTCGGGGATGCAATCTACGCGCGGAAGGTCGACTTTTCGTATCGAGCTTGGCTTGATTTATTAGCATCTAAAATTCAGTGTGTAGTCTGCACGAGTATGCAACTTTGATTTGGGATAAATGTTAGAGAGCCATTAAGGTAGCCATAGGTAGAATCGCCCCCGTGTCGGGCCTGACTCGATGTCCGGATGGTACTTTCGGCAGTCGGCATGAATGTTAAAACGCACGTACGATATCGTCTCTTGCACGAGGGCGCACTGACACGGTGAAATTCCTTGAGCCGAAATATCGACAAGGCGCACGCCGAACTATCGACAGTTTGCGTCCGCTGCGATCGACAGGCTCTTCCTGGACGTATTAAAACATCGGAGATTTTACGACAGTGCCGATCAGTCCTTCCTTTTATTTCCACGCCGAGTATCTCGCGACGCGCAACCAACGTTGGAGAAATGGAAATACCGAATAACACGATGCAGTGTGCAGTTCCGTGATATGATTCGAGTGGAGTATTTTTCGATCCGCCCGTGTCACCGGATAATCGATAAGTTATTCTTCATTGTTTGTCAAAATCGTAATGGAATTAAAATGTCTCGATGGTCGTGTAGTTTGTTGCCGGAAAAGGTACTTCGCTACTGACAACGCGTAGAAATGAAAAGCAAGCTTGGAAACTCAAGGAAGACAAATTAGAGCGACGCTCGTCACGAGAATAACTTGATTACTCGTTGAAATGTACGAAGCCGCTTTGCGTGCATGTTTAAATCATCGTTAAAATAACGAAGTGGCTTCCAGCATTTTTCAGCGTATCGGAAGATCGATCGCGATGCCGATCGATACTTTCGTTGAGCGACGCTTTAAAAATCCCCGACATTCTGCATAATGCTTGCCGCGCAAAAACAAAGACGAAAAAGAAACAGATATCGCGGCTGTGCGTGCATATCGGTAATCCCCGCGTGTCGAGAGACGGAATATCCCCCGTCCATTATTCTCAGCTTCGGCCGGATCCAGGTTGTAGACGAGAAAGAACAAATCGAGGTAAACGCGTAGCAAATATTGGCTAAACCGCTTGAAGTATGCGTTTCTGCTCCAAATGTAGATGTGAATGAGTGCAAGAATAACGGCGGAGGTTGCGAATACAAGTGCGTAAACACTCCGGGCACCTTTCGTTGCGAATGTCCGAAGGGAATGAAACAAGGCGACGACAAGTTTACGTGCATGGGTGAGTGATTTACAATAGCATGTACCCACCTTCCTTGTGCCCGGCATTGCCTCGATCGTTGCCTGAAAAATGGAACGGGCGCGGGCGCAAATTCGAAACCTGCCCGCAGCACGCCAGTAATCCAACGCTACGGTATTTATGAATCGCCCCTCTGAAAGCTTAAAATCCATTTCACGTATCCTCCTTCCGACCGGCTTCAATTTTCGTTCAAATTAATTAACGCCCTTCCAGCGCGCGCTCTTCCGCGTATCATTGCGACAAGCGCAGTTTCTTTGAATTCAGCTTTGCGCGGGACACATTGCGGGATTGCGTGCATACGCTTGCCGTAACCCTATCCTTGACGCAACGTCAATTAAACGCGGCAATCGAATAAGGTCACGCCTCTGGCTTTGCCAATGCTCTTTAGACATCAACGAGTGCCTGCTGAACAACGGACATGGCCCCTGTCAGGATACGTGTCGGAACACCGTAGGTGGATACGAGTGTTCCTGCGAGGGTCTACAGGACACTGTCCTGTCACCCGACAACCACACGTGTCAGGACGCAGGTCCGTGCAGCGTCAACAACGCAGGATGCTCCCACACTTGTCTCTCCACGATGGGCAGAGTATTCTGCCTCTGCCCGGACGGCTTCATGCTCGAGGACGACTGGAAAACCTGCCAAGGTAATTTCGTGCACCGATATTTCCCGCTTGGTTCAATCGAGATGCGAGGATGAGTCTTGCGTGGGATTTGCGAGAATGATTCTTACGAGGATCCTCGAGTTTTTAAGCAACATTATATATCCGCTGTCAAAGGAAGAATGCTCGATTTCAAGATAATGTCTTATGAAAGATAGATTAATCATTTTATCCCGCGATGTATATGGCTTTAATGTATTATCCAAAGTCACGTACTTCAGAGTGTTGTTTTATTTCTATACGTTATTCCGTATATTTATCACCACGATCCCGCGTAATAACACAGGGTTAAAGGATTAATCACCCGTGGGTTAGTATTAACATCCAGACGTCTAAAAAATATATAAAAATGTTTCTCATCAAGGCTAAAATGATCTCTTTATCAATAATCGCGTAACCACTCGGCCGCCTCGTTCTGTACCTAAAACCTGGGAGCCTGCAGTGCGCTGCAGGGCTATTAAACGAATCTCGGACGACGATACCGGAACGTAAGCCAATTTCCGTATCGGCTTACGCATTTCAAGCGCAAGCTGTTACGGCCGTAAAGCGGAGGACGAAATTTTTTCTCTCGTTGAAGTATTCAGAGCAGCGGTGCGCCCGGCGCATCTCCTCCGTCCGAGAATCGTGAATAACCGGGTTAACGCCGTCGGCCAAATCCACGGCGTTTCGCGTCCCGACGGGCAAAATCGAAAACACTTTGCTGCGTGACTGGAGCGCTAATTAGAGCCGGCAAAGTGGTCGGGAACGGGCGTAATGCACGCGCTTACCGCAGAGACACGCGAGAAGCAGCCTATTCGGGCCACCTTCTGCCAGATATTCCGGATTATACGCAGAAGTATACGTCTTCTTGTAAAATAGGGTAGTCGCGTATATTAGTACCACTTAAAACTGTTTCTGTAACTGGAAAGTGCGTTCGTGGTTTCGAGCAGAATAGATCGAGGAGAATTTTGAGACCATAATCGATACATATGTCTGATAAAATAAACCCACGTGCTACATGTTTAGATAGAAGAAAATATTTTTTAAATAACAGCTGCGCAATTTAGAAAATCGATTTTTCGATTAGGATACTTTTTTTTACATCCTCTGGTCGATAGAGTGATGTATTATATTAAGCATACAAATTTACTTTGTCCCCGCTCTGAAGGTCTCTTTGCTCATTTCATAATTCACTCGACGAATAACGCGAATCGTGAGAACGATGAGATTATACCTTCGACAATTGTGGAGTAATGGGTATCCCTGAGATTTGCTTTACGGTTGGGCACTTTGAGGCAATTGGTATTTATAGAAGAGGGACGACTGTAATTGGATGCTATCAGTGTTCGGAGTTTACTTATCACGCGCCATGCACGTTCACCGTGGCGTTCGCCCGTTTCTCGTTACTCCGCTCTGTGTAGTTGCTCGGTAGTAAAGGGATTAAGTGTCAAAGAGACTGAAAAGTATCGTTCCCTCTTCGTTGCGTGACTCTTCGAGTTTAGTTTCGGGAAATTTCCTTTATGCCGGCGGCGCAAAAGTACGGCAGTGCGGAGTTTCATTTCTGCAAAAGCACGTAGGGCCATTCCTTTAATAACACTATCACCGGTACTTTTCCCGCTTCGCCCGTCTATCGTGCAACCGCCTAGTCACTTATCGTCCAACCGACACGTCTTCCGCACGCGTATCGTCAAAACGATGGACTCGTATGACCCGAGTCGTACGTCGAAGTTGAGGACAAAATATTAATATAATCGCGGGTAGCAAAAATCGAGCAGTACATCAATCGATGCAAATTATTTCTCGTAGAGAATCAGACTTCCAGTTAAAAGACCTGGACTTAAATCTCGTACATCGCCTCTGCTTTTTCCAAGTGATATATATATATACTATAACGCGGAGAATCATACGTTATTAATTCGGTTAAATGAGATCCCACACTGGATCGATGAACAAAAGCGTGCTGAGCGGCTAATTGGGGAGAAAAAATTCACTTTGCGACGCGCGATAATTGCATCGAAGAAAGGAAAATAGGACCGAGCGTAAAAGCATTGCCGTAAACGAATAACTCGCAGTTAGCGGTTTTACGCGGGGTAGTGATCGATGTCATTATCCCTCTACAGGCCTAATTTTATTCGCTGTGTAATCAAGCCTGATTAACGATTACCACCGGCCAGCTCGCATTAGTTGATTAACACTCGTACGGTGCTGCGGCACGAACGTGTACGGGAATTTATCAGACGCGTACCGTTGTAAGCACCGCCGATTAGCCGCACGCATTTCACAATTCGCTATCTTCATCTAAACCTTCGTGCGAATTGGTATGAAACTATGCATAGCGATAAGCTCGAGTCGGTGCATCGCTGATCGGCCAATTCGAATCGAGCCACGTTGCCTTTTGCCGAACCTTTCGACGCTATTAGCCTCCGCGAACCTTCCAAAAGTTCTATCTATCGTAGGCATTCTTTCATTTTCAAATGCATCCTTTTGTAGCTCGTGAATTTGGACTCCAATGCCAATTTTCGACGTTATTTTCCTCCGCATCGGACTTTTCCCCCCATTATTCCGTTATATACGATACTTTGTTACGTCTGTTCGTCGTGTCCATAGTTATTCTGCTTAACGGAGAGTAACAAAAAAAAAAAAAAAATGAAGCGAGGCTCGGCAATAAGCGGAAAGTACCTGGAAAAGGCAGATGTCAATAATTAAACGGGCATGCTACAGCATCGCAGCGGATAAAAACTCGAATTTCCATTGAAAATATTTATATTTAAATTTAACCCATCCCCTCTGGATTCTTCCATCTGCATATTTTCGATCGGTATACCGTATACGAAGCGAACTCGATGGCTCTGCACCAAGCCCGAATAATAGGCTGCGGGCTAATCGACTCTAGCAATCCGCGCCGAAAATTAAAGGAGCGTACGAATTAACCGAATAATCTAACGCGATCCGGTCATACTTACCCGCAATCGTCGTACTTTCGTGCGCATGCCTTCCGCCTTCGACGAGTATAGCCGGGGCGAAAGAGCGCATTGGGCAGCGCTGATATAAACGACGATGAATGTTGTTCCGCTTCCTGGGCGATTCATCGCTACTCGTAATGCCCCGTCCTCTCGACTCGGACAATTTTTCACGGCCGTACGCGCGCAAAACAGGCGTATCAAGGAAATCCAATTTGACGATTAACGAGAGCTAGCCGCGATATTCAGGAGCAATTATTGGACAGAAGCGGGATATATATA